>RZIQ01000043.1:0-68764 GCA_003992365.1 Aureobasidium sp. P6 | reverse complement strand
TGTGTGTGTGTGTGTGTGTGTGTGTGTGTGTGTGTGTGTGTGTGTGTGTGTGTGTGTGTGTGTGTGTGTGTGTGTGTGTGTGTGTGCGCGAGGAACTCACTGCCCATTTGGCCGCCGGACTTCTTGTGAGGTACCGTGACGGTGTGGATGCTCGTGTACTGTGATGTCGACTGAGCGCTGTCGCCTCCAGGCTCAGTGTCCATGAGATTTTGAGACATGATTTCTGTTTAGATTTTGAGAATACAAATTGTGATATGGAGGAGAAGTGAAGGGAGCTCTGGTGGTGCACGAAGAAGCATACAACATGTCAAAGGGCAATGTCGAACTGATGACGTAGAGCGGGGAGCTTTCTCGAGCGGCTTGGCGAGAAAGCGATTCTGAATCAAACGCCGCTCTGACATGGATTTGCTTGCCTCCCTGGCCCTCGCATCTCGTCGTCTACTTTCTACATTATTCTGCTGATCGAATCCGCATTGACATTGCCGGCTTCACGTCTTGTCGTTAGAAACATCAATTTTTCTTCATCAAAAACCAAATCAACATGGTCCGCCACAAAAAGGACATGTCCAACAAGGGCAAACGCTATGCCAACACCCGTTCCGCTCGCCCTCTCCCGCCAGCTCGTGGCGAGGAAGGGGAAGTCGACTTGGACTCGTCAAGACGCCCTCCGTACAAGGCCGCTGCCTGGGATCTCGGCCACTGTGACGCCAAACGATGCAGCGGCAAGCGTCTCATGCGCCTCGGCCTGATGCGTGAGCTGCACGTTGGCCAGAAGTTTGCTGGCATTGTCGTCTCGCCCAACGCAAAGACCATCATCTCGCCTGCCGACGCTCCCCTCCTCGAGCAGTACGGTGCTGCCGTTGTCGAGGCTAGCTGGAAGCGCATCCAGGAAGTCCCCTTCTCCAGAATCGGTGGGCCGCATCAACGACTCCTTCCCTATCTCATCGCTGCGAATCCCACAAACTACGGTAAACCCTGGAGAATGAACTGTGTTGAGGCTTTGGCTGCTTGCTTCTTCATTTGCGGGAAGAGAGAGTGGGCTGAGCATATCCTCAGCACTTTCAGTTACGGCCAGGCTTTCCTCGACATCAACGAAGCCGTGCTCAAGAGATATGCTGCTTGCGAGGATGAGGCTGGTATCAAGAAGGCTGAAGAGGCATGGCTAGCAAAAATTGAGAATGAATATCAGGAAGACCGTGCAGAAAGAGAAGCCAACGAGGACGACCAATGGAGAGGCGGCAACTTGAACCGCGTCCGTATGCTGGACGAGTCCGACGAAGAGGGAAGTGATGATGAGGACGATGAGGACAAGGAAGACAAGGAGGATGGCGACCAAGACGAAGATGAAGAAGGGGAGGAGGAAGAACGCGATCCTTATGGCATGCCACCTTCAGATGACGACGAGGAGGAAATGGCCGAACTGCGACGTCGTGTGCTTGCATCCAAACCTTTTCAAAACCCTGCTCCTCCCACCGACAAAGCGCAACCAGGTCGTCTTGCTCAGACCGAGCCCAAGCCAGCCCATGATTCCGACGACGAGTCAGGTTCAGATATAGGTGGTGCAGAAGACGACGATTTCGACAACATCATGAACGCGACCCCTGTTCTGGACCGCTCGGGCATTGGTGCAAAGCAAAAGCAAAAGGCACAGGATCAGATCAGTGCTCGCTTCTCGAGGACCGTCATTGATGCTCCTTCAAAATGGCCTGCATGAGTGTAGTCTCCTTTCTGATGGCTCTTGATTGAGCTTACCATAACGCGATCGACCACCAAGGAAGGCCATGGCAACTCTTGCAACAATGTGCATCGCCTCTGTCAAGGACCGGCTTGATACAGCATATGCAGGGGAAGTTTTCCGAAACCCACCCCTTGCAGACTTTAGTATCACGAGGAAACCAGCACTACTAGATTGTGTATATACCACTGGACTTGAGGAATGTTGCTGGACCCCTGCAGGTAGTGCTCTACGAGTCTTTGATATTGAGCATCAACGCACGATCCAGGACCCACAACTTTGGCGATTTCCTACGGATTGAAAGGCTGCAGAGCTCTTTGTCTCCCTGTCCTCACTTAGCTTAGCACCTCGACCGGACATCATCGCAAAAGAATTTTCTCAATATGGATATATACAAAAACCATCAAATACATTTTGCACTTATATCCAAACAACCACAAACCCCTTCCCTCCCGCGCAACAAACCCTCCTCCCAAAGAAAAAAACACTCATCAAGCATGCTGCTCCCCTTGATACCGCAATCTCCTCTTTCCATCCTCCTCCATCCCCATCGTCTCAGGGAGGCGCCGGTACAGCAATCCCCACATACGACATTCCCGCCTTTGTAGTAACTTCTGCAGGTGGATTCGCATGTTTCCACCACTGCGCATGCTCGTTTCTGCCATCTCTGATTGCGTAGCCCACCGCTCTTCCTCGTCGTGAGCAGGTGAAGCGCAAGACGACGCAGATGGCCGCCGTCACGGCGACGAGGCTTATGATGCCAAAGGTCACGAGCAATGCCAAGGCTGTTTTGTCGACGTGGATGGGTTGGGAGGAGATGAATGGTGTCGATTGTGTCATTTGTTTGTTTGGATTTTTTTTTTCGTTGTAGGAGGTTTTTTGTATATGGGTTATTACACGGTTTTTTTCTTTGAAGGAGGGGTTTTGGGAGGTGGAAAAATCGGGTTTATGGATGATTGGGGCTTTGGTTTCTGGCTGCTTACGTTTTTATTCAAGTGTGAAAAGAAATCGCTTTGGAATTAGAAACAAAGTCTGAATATATATGCCAAGCGCATGGTGGTTAAAGGGTAGAACAAAGAAAAACCTGGTGTAGGGAGTTTTGTCTAGGGCATGTGCTGTACAGTATCCGTGTTTTTAAAGACATGATTCAACTTGATTTGGGCATGAGAAACCATGTGTATTCGAAACCTTCAAGAATTGAGACTCGATCGTACAGCCAAACAATATATCCTTTGGATTTGTGTCCTTGCGGCACAAGCAGGCCTTTCAAATTGAAGATGACCACATGTCCAGTATAGAACAAAAGTAAGACTCCCCCAAACAAAGGAACCTACATGCCCTATGTAGAGGAAAGAAAAGCACACATGCCCAAAAACGACCAAAAATGCCCGGAACCGGAAAACATCAGACGTTCCACCAGCAAAGAAACACAACAAGAAAAGACCCCATCTGCAACCTTCGGTATAAGGGGGAAGAGAGAGACAGAAAAAAGAAAGCCATACTCGCAGAAAAGAGAGAGACAGAGAGAGACAGAGAGAGACAGAGAGAGACAGAGAGAGACAGAGAGAGACAGAGAGAGACAGAGAGAGACAGAGAGAGACAGAGAGAGACAGAGAGAGAGAGAGTAAGAAGACCAAAAGAAAAAAAAATGTGCTACCACACCCTCTACATCTTCACAACCTGCGGTCACTCCTGCCTCTCCGCCAACCCCATCTACCCACCCTGCGACAACAACACCAACACACCCTGCACCCCAAAAACCCACCCCTACCAGAGCAAAAAGATCGAATCCCTCTGCCACACGTGCCAACGCCGTCGCAGCAATCTGCTCGACGGATTCGAGTCGAGGCAAATAGTCAGGTTTGACGAGTCGCGGTGGAAAGTCAGTTATAGCGCGCCGCAGCAGGGTATGATGGAGAAAGATGCGATCGATAGGAAGATGGAGAGGCTGGTGGAGAAGCAGGCGGCTAGGAAGGAGAAGAGTTGGTCGGTGGGGAGGGGGTCTTGGAGGATGAGGACGAGAAGGAGTGGCAAGGAAAGACAGGGGTAGAGACATGTATGTGAAGAATTGTTGGCCAATAATAGTCGTGAACAGGAGGCCTCTGGAGGGAGGGGAGTAGAGACGGCATTCCTTCGGTCTTGACGTTCGGGGAGTCCTGCGGGGTTTGGGAATGATGTTTGTTCTTGAGGGAATAGATGGCCGTCACGGCGAGTCTGTTGATTTCAGGCTTGTTATGGTGACTGCTCGACATGACAAAATCAATCACTGTCGGTGTCAGGAGAAGCTGTTTGTCCTGATTTCTCACCTGCTACAATTTAACGCATGATCCTGATCCTGAGACTAACTGCGTGATTGTGTGAAAAAACCCGGAATGGACAATCTTATGGTAGTAATAAAATTGAAATTCAGGCTTTGGTATCTTTGAACAATTCAAACTCAAACTCTTCGCTTTCCAGAAGCATTCTACGCCTCATTCATGGGCTCCTCGGCGACATAGCTCAGATACGAACCCAAAAGCTTGATGCCCTCGATGTAGTTGCGCTTGTCAAGCTTCTCGTTGATACTGTGAGCGGCGTCCGTGCTAGAACCCATGGGCAGCAGAAGGACATTCTTGCCAGTGGCTTGCTCAAAAGTCAGAGTAACAGGAATGCTGCCACCCTCGCGAGTGAGATCGGGCTGGACCTTGAAGACCGACTCGACAGCCTTGGCGGCGGCAGTGAAGTTCCAGTGCTTGGGCGAAGCGACCCACCATTTGCCAGAGTGTTGCTCGATGACCTTGCAGGTGTTCTTGGAGTTGAGGCTCTTGAAGACCTTGTTGATGTAGGCCTCGACAAGTCTGTTGACCTCAGGAATCTCCATGTTGGGAACAGTGCGGATACTGAACTTGCCAATGACCTTGGCAGGAATGACCGTCTTTGCACCGGGAGCGGAGAAAGCACCCTCGACACCGTGAAGTGACAGAGAGGGAAATCTCCAGCGGGCCATCAGGGTGCTCTCCTTGTCCTCGAAGATGGTGGTCTTGCTGCCGAGAGACTCGTGCAGGTTGTCCATGGTGAAGGCAATGTTCTCGTACAGCTTCTTCTCTTCGTCGGTGACGGGGGCAACCAAATCCTTGATACCATCAATCAAGATCTTGCCGTTGGTGTCGACCAAGCTTCCCATGACACGGACAAGGTCGGTCATGGGCTCCTGAGCAGTACCACCGAAAACGCCACTGTGAAGATCCTGACCAGGGCCGCTAATCTCGATGCTGTAGTAGCTGCAACCTCTTAGACCGTAGGTAAGGCAAGGCTTCTCGGTACCGAGCCAGTAGTTGTCGCTGATGCAGACAGCATCGGTGTCCTTGAAGAACTTCTTTGCTTCGGCATTGATGAAGTCGTCCAGACCCTCACTTCCATACTCTTCCATACCTTCGAAGCACATGAGGAGGTTGACGGGGAAGTCAATGTTGGCCTTTTGGTGGGCCTCGATAGCGTTGAGCCAGCCGAGAACGGGACCTTTGTCATCGGTAGAACCACGTCCGAACATGCGACCCTTGTCGTCGATGGTAAGCTCGAAAGGCTCGGTAGCCCAACCATCCTCCTTGGCAGCAGGCTGAACGTCGTAGTGACCGTAGACGAGGATGGTCTTCTTGTTGGGGTCTTGGCCGTAGCGGGCGATGATGACGGGAGGGAGGTCGAGATATTCCTTGTGAGGTTGCTTGCCGAGGGGACGAGCCTCGACGTGGGCGCCGAGAGCCTTCAACTCGGCTTCGAGGAACTTGCCCATCTGGAAGGATGGTCAGCAAGATGGACATGACGGCACAAAACAGCACGTAAACATACACGGACGACCTCGGGTCTTCTGTCATCCTCGGACGAGACGGAAGGAATGGCGACGGCTTTTCTCAGTCTCTCGATAAAGTGATCCGAGAGCTCGTCGACCTTTGAGAAGTATGCATCGAGGTTGGGGGCCATGTTGGGTGAGGGCTTCTGGCGGTAGATGTAGGGCCAAGCGCGGGTTGTCTGGCGACGAAGCTGAGGTTGTAGGGATTTTGCAGAGCACGCAAGGTTAGGAATCCGTCTACGAGAGAACAGTCGATAGAACATGCAAATTCTCTCAAAGGCGATAGTCTACCGTAATGGAAACTGGTGCACAAGTTTTGTGAAACGAGAGACGCCTTGAGGAGCTTTGGCCAAGCAGCCTTCTGCCATATGAGGAAGGTGCGATACGAGGGATTCGGGTGGAGCCATTCTTTACCGCAAGACATGTCAATTCATGAGCTTCTAAACTGATCTGGAAGGAGCCATTCTTTACCGCAAAACATGTCAATTCATGAGCCTCTAAACTGATCCAGAAGCTGCCCTCTGATGGTCCTTCTTCTACTGCCCTCGGTGTCGTCGCTTCTCAAGCCACTAGCCGTGGTAGCCTCGCCCTCCATTCGCCTTCTCAGCTCCTCAAACCTTTCCCTTTCTCTCTTGCTAGCACTCCAATCGGGTATACGCCACGTAGCGGCACTAGGCAAAATCTCTCTTCTGTAAGCATAGCCAACCAGCCATCCCACCACTGCCACAATGGCCGAGCCTGGCAACTGCGAGAGTGCGAGCTGCATGGGCAGAAGATACGAGGTTGATTTTGACGTCAGCTTGATGGCAGACGCCAAGGACTGCGCCGAGTCTGAGGCCGACAGTTGGTATTTATACATGTACGGGATGGCGGCGTGGTATTGAGCCAGCAATGCGAAGACAATGGCAGTAGGGCCGGCAGGGAGGTAGTTGATGTGGTAGAGCGAGAGCGGCCGGATGACAAGCACGAGGACAAGGGGCGGAAGCAGAACAGTGTACGGCAGGGTTGAGATCAAAAACGACTGTCTTACAGTTAGCCGTGTTCACTCTGATGGATTGGTGCAACGTACGGCAAACTTGCGCGAACCCCAAAGACGTTCAATGACGCGCAGTTGATACAAAGTCATGGCTGCAAAGAGGACTTCTGTGGAATTGGTATAGACCAGAGGCCAGGTCATGCAACGCCATAGCTGTCTGTAGTCGGAGATGTGCGGCTTGACGGCAATCCAGAACAGGTGTTTGGTGTCGGTGATGCTGGCCAGGAGCGAGGCAGCCACTACCGCCGTGACCAGGTAGCGAGACAGCGGCGCATTGCTGAAGCCGGACGCCAGCATCCTGCTATTCCTGTCAAGAAAGTGAATTGCTAAAGACAAAAGCTAATTACAGGATCGAAGAGATTCGGCCAGATTGACAGCTTCCCCACAAGCACTTGCACAAGATGCGCCTCGCCCTCTCTCCAAACTCTGTTTCAATTCGACATTCGACTGTTGAAGCTGACAGATCCTGATCAGACCATACTGTTGTTCAAACAAATCTATGCTCCAAAGTCAATTGACTCGTCTTGTCTAGAAGCTTGTTTGGAATGCAAAAAGAAGGCATGTGATTGACGCCAAGCCTCTCGTCGCGTGTCTGAGAGCGTTGGAAGGTGCATCCAAGCACCAGTCTACAGTCGCACTTGCTCATCTCATCTTCTAACCAAAGCCATCACGACATACGACACCATCCACGCACGCCATCCGCCTATCGACTGCTGCACGCTCGCCTATCGCGAAATCGCTTTCGGCAACCGTCGACGTGCTGTTTCCCCGCACTCGCGTCATGACCCTACGGCCGCTCTGATAGGACGATTATCACGCAACCCTCTGCCTGGGAGCACGCCATTGCTCTGCCATCCACACATTATCAACTCATCCTTGGACCTGCCTGCTTCGGCAACCACCGTCGTCATGAACTATATACTCGTCTACTCGCTCTCTCTGCTGCTGTACCAAGGCCTCTGCACAGCTGAGCAGCACCGTTTGCGACACTACCTCGACCTGCTCTCCAAGCCCATCAATCGTCTCGATCTGTCCCAGAACGCCCGCTACCCACCCAGTCCTTCTCTCGCTCGCCATGGCTCCCACCGCCGTGCACTCCCCGCTTGATCCTCTTGCCTCTTCGTCACCCTACTCATACCACAACCCCTCCCCCAAGGTCTTCCCTGACGGTGTCAAGACTGCTGGGCAATTCGACCCTCTCTACAACCAGCTCGCCCCGTACTCTGCCTTCCCAAAGGAGATCACTGGCCCGACTGTCTGGCACGCCCAAGAATACAAGCACAACCCCGAGCGATGGACACACCCCTTCAGCCAAGATGAAATCGCCGAGATCAGCAAGGCTGCTGACGACTTTATCGCCTCGAGCACACCCCTCACCGGCATCACCAAAGAGAAGTTCCCTCTGCCCTCGGCCACTGGCCGCCTGCTGCACTCGCTGCGTCACGAGTTGCTCAACGGCAAGGGCTTCATCTTGTTCAAGGGTTTCCCTGTAGAGAAATGGGGTCTGCACAAGTCGGCCGTTGCATACATGGGCCTCGGAACATATCTCGGCTACTTTGTCAGCCAAAACAGCCGTGGCCATGTTTTGGGCCACGTCAAGGACGTTGGCGAAGACAGCAGCCAGATCGACAAAGTACGCATCTACCGTACCAACGCCCGCCAGTTCTTCCACGCCGACGACAGCGACATCGTCGGCCTTCTCTGTATCGCTCGCGCCCTCGAGGGTGGTGAATCAGACCTCGTCTCGAGTCACGCCGTGTGGAACGCCCTCCAGAAGGAGAACCCCGACGTAGCCGAGCTGCTCACTCAGCCCATCTGGTACTTTGACCGCAAAGGAGAGAAGTCGGTTGGCCAAAAAGATTGGATCCGCACATCCGTCTTCTACCTTGAGCCAAAGCCTGACGGCCGCGTCTATTCCAAGTGGGACCCATATTACGTCAAGTCTCTGACTCGTTTCAGTGATGCCGGCGCCATTCCTCCACTCTCGGCCGAGCAACTTCGTGCCGCCCAGATTCTCGAAGACACCTGTGTACGCCTGTCTCTGCACATGATTCTCGAGATTGGCGACATTCAATTCTTGAGCAACGAGCACGTCCTACATGCTCGTACTGCCTACAAGGATCACGCCCCTCCATTGCCAAGACGTCATCTCATGAGACTCTGGCTCGCTACTCCGGACACCGAGGGTGGTTGGACTTTGCCCTTCGAGGACAGCTCTCACAGAAAGCGTGGCGGCATCCAGGTCAATGACAATCCTCCTGTCGCTCCTCTTGACGCTGAATAATTATACCCTTATATGACTTTTCACCAATTGTATATACAACAACACTGCCACCTATTATAGACAAAATTGCAATTTTGGTCGACACGAATCGGTACCATGACATATTTTGTCCTTGGTTGTTTACATTCTTCGGATTCATCAGAAACCACGTGAAAGTTGAGGAATGTATTGTATTGACTGTATCATAGGGCTCATTCCAACTTCATTCCCCACACTCCATGTTTTGATATCTTGATGGTCCAGGAATGCCACAATGGTTCGTGTGAGAAAAGACAAGACGTGGCTTGCTCCATCTTCCCGTCGGCTTGCTGTACCTTGCTCACACTCCTTTCCGCCATGGTAGCCAGACACTCTTTCGTATCTTACATTCTACCAATCTCGGCCATCCTGGGAGATGCTGCCGCCGCCCTTCATCCTTTCAGGCACGAAGCCGTCGAGGTTCGCCGCAGGCAAGCTGCAAGCGTCTCAGAAGTTTCTATCCAGAGCAGCACCGCAGGCTCGGTGCTGACCTACATCACTCCTTCTCCGGGTGCCTCGCCCATCCCGGTCACTCAGCAAAGTCAACTGGTCTCATCTGATGTCCCACTATTCACACTGTGCGCCTTGCCGCCAGAAGCCTTCTTCCCTGTCACCGCAACACCGACACAAACAACTGCCCCATACCAGAATTACTCAATCTCCATACCACCTGGACCAGGTACATGCACCACGATCTACAGTCCGACTGTGACGATGGTTTGCGCTATTGTGCTCACTGGTATTGATCGCATGTATTCCGTGACCGGCTGTGGTCAGGAGGTTACCTTCTCGAGCGACTTTGGATACGTGCTGGCCACTCCCAGTCCTACTTTGAGCTCTGCCGCAGATTCGAGTGTTTCCGCCGCACTCATTACGCCAGCTCCGACCATCCAGACTCTGACCACATACTACGTCGCTCCATGGGCAGAGCTCACCAGTGCTGGCCCTCCAACCAATGTCGATCGGAAGATATGCACGACCTATGCAAACGGCACCGAAGAGTGTATTGTCGAGTATTACGTATGGAGGACGAGCCTTGTCACCATCCCGACATCTACAGTCACATCTATCAACTTGACCACGACTGTAGCCGGACCTTCGCAGATCATTGTCGAGACTTTTGTGGCCAATGTGACGGAGATCATGACAACCTTCTCCATGTCGACGACCATGCAGTTGACTTATTCTGTCGAGACCGAGACAACCAATATCGCTACTAGGCCCACGGCTTCGACTGGCCCAACAGTCACGCAGACATATACCCTGAATCAAGCCTCGCCCACGATGTAAGGATAGAATGATCATATCTCCCGATTCTGCAATAGATGAGAGCTAATGAGCACAGCCGTACAACGAGCACATCTACTCTACGCGTCACTAGAACGATATATGTCTCTGGCGGGACGATAACAACGACCTTGCCTGATGCACACGTCACATCTACAGAACCTACGTGAGTGAGAAGACCCTCTATCTGATCAAGTAACTAACCTGTGTTCAGACCACTTGCTTCTCCCTCTCTAGATGTCGCAAGCATCCTCGGTATTGGGACTTGAGATACTGTGTTGCTGTCAGTCTGCTTTTGCATATGGGTACAGTCTCTTGCAACGACGATTTATGCGATTGTAAGACATCAAGAAAATCAGAATGGTTTTTGGCTGACTGTAAGCTCCGTGTTTTTACCTGTTTGTTCGATCTATTGATTCTTTTCCATCGACACTCGTAGTCATGATATAACAGAAAATACAATGCTTCAATCTGGAACACCAGAACGAGACCGTGGCTATCATCTGTGTGAGACGTATTGTTTGGATCCGCTACATTGCATCGAGGTACACTGTTGCTAAGTGGCAATTTACTATTGAGTGAACCAATCCCGCTTGATCCTGTCTCGAATCCAGACTCCGATCCTCTATGACAAGACATTGAGCGGTACGCCAGTCTCTTTCCGATGTTTGGATCTCATTGTCTCAGGCAGGTACAAAGAAATTCAATGGTACTTGTAACAATGGTTTTGTGAATTCTTTGTCCACTCCGTGATCAACAGGCAAAACAAAAAGATGGTTCTACTACCTCTCTTTGTCCTTCTTTGAAGTATATCGACAATGAGCTTGTCTTTAAGCCAAAGCCATAAAGGCATTCTCCTACTCCCGCTGCCCATGCCAGTCCTTTTCCTGAACCAAGAAAAAAAATAAAGACTTGCATCAAATCACCTATATCATAAAAAAGAAGCATCTTAGAAAAGAAAAATGTCCTCATACCCTCAAAGAACCTATCTGACCCTTCCCAGATTCACCGTCGAGCCGGCTCTCCAGGATCCAGAAAAAAGACGTCGTCGTGCCGAAGCCGCCGCACGCCTGCAGGTCAACACCACCCACACTCTACCACCAGCACGCCCTCCCATCGACACCCTAGATTGGAGTTTCGTACGCGAAACCGAGCGTCGAGATGCCGCCGCCGCCGCCGCCGCCAACCTCAACAAAGCTTTACCCCCTCTGCCGGGCCAAATACCGGGTTCACGTCGAGGTAGTGGGAGCGACAGTCCCACAGCCAGAGCCGCGCATTGGATCAACAAGAAAGTCGTCACGCCCGTCAAGGAGTTCTTCCAGACCCCAGAGGTGACGGAGATGATTTACTCTTCCCACGGCACCGGTGCTCGTGTGATGAAGAACGGATCTCCAGCTCGACCTTTCGCCTCACAAACCCCCTCTTTCGACACCCACCCTACCAGTCCCTCCTCAAGATCGAGCAACCGGCAAAGGGGCCGCTCCCCGATCGACCACGAAACCTCGTCCTCCTCCCAACGCGCCGAAAGCGTCGCTTCACGTACCACGTACCAAAGCGTGCGTTCGCACATTCGCTCATCCAGCACCTCCATCTCAAACAACGTCCGAGATGCCGCGCAAAAGACCGGCTCAAAGTTCGGTCTTGTCGGGCGTGAGGGAGGCAGATTGGAGTTTTCGGATGCCGCGCCGCCGGGCATGATGGATCCTTGCCGTGTGTGTGGGAAAGAGGTGACGGGGGTCTTGTATAAAGGGCGGTGCAGAGAGTGTTGAGGTGAAACAAAATCTCTTGCCTTGAAAGGTTTTCGCTCGACCCTTTTTCTTTTTTCGTTACTGTGTAATGATCCAAATCTTAATGTCAATTTTTTTTTTGTTTTTGTTTTTCGTGTCCGTGTGTTCATCTCATTGTTGACCTTTTGAAATGTGCTTATGCTCGTATTTATTGCCAACCTGCGTGTGAGAATGTGTTGACCTCATAGAGCAGTATCCTATTGTGACCATATGAACACTGACAGAGTCGATCTCGGAGACAACGGATCTCTCACCCATGAGAGCCGTCTCCTGGCACAGTGCTGGAACAACCTCATTGTGCAGACAGGGCACCCCTTTCTCGGCGAAGACTCTTGCGTTGCACACTTGCACACGTCAATGTCCCGAAGCGGTCTAGTGCCCATGAGCCAAGGATAGCATTGTTATTCATCGGACTGCAGAACCATCTATTGCACCTGTATCGACCCTTTCATCCTACAACGTGAGCACTCCCAATCACCGCCAGAATCCCAAGCCGACAAAGACCCAAAAGAGCAGACTGACAGTATGTGGTATCTCTGGCAACACAGCCCACGCGTCCCATTTCTCAAGCTTTTGCTCGGCTTTCGGTCTCCAGACTTCGAAAGTCGAATTGTCAGATTCATCTTCTGGAGATAGTTGAAGATGGTCTTCGTTCATTTTTGCCTCTGGTCTTGGCCGAGCGAGGTCACAGGTCATGAGCTCTCGTCGTTCTGGCATGCTTGGGGGCCAAATTGCATAAGCGATTGGTCTTAGTGTGCTGTAGTGAGTGCTCCATGCTGCGCCCGGGACTAGTACGTGTGTGAGGAGCCATTGCAGGTTCTCGCCGTTTCTGGCATGCAAAAGACCTCGTAGGAAGATGGCTGTAGCAGTGACCAGGACAGCAACGTGATACCAAAGGTCTTGATGGAAGAGCATCACTCTCAAGCGTTGCAATAGCCTTGGTCGGCGATCGGGATGGCGTTCCTGAATCTTGGATTCTGCCAATGCGGTCGGCACGAAACCTAGCCTGTGACGAACTAGTGACTTTGGAACCAAGTCTTTTGCGAGTGCAAAGAACAGATGAGTGTGCAGCCAGTGCATACCCTCAGTCCTGCGACGCAATGCAAAGTAACCGCAACTTGTGCTGGCAAGCAATTCTTCCGCGTGGGCTGTGATTTTTGAGAGGAAGTAGACGAAGAGTATACTCTGTAGTTCACTGGATCGTGCGGCGATCAGTGGCTGTCCAGAGGCGACGAGCAAGAGGATGATCCATGAACAAAGTGGTTTGTTCATCATGGATGCGATGGGCGAGGCACAGTGGCATATTGCTGAGATGCGCTGCTTCCAGGTCATACTTTCTAGTATTGGTGAAGATATGGCGCAATTCAGCTTGCGAGAGTTGCGTAGCCGTCCAACGAACTAAAAGGCATTAGCAAACAATTGTCGAAGGATGTTGTCCAAGGTAGCTCACCCATTTCATTCGCTGTGTTACATGAGCTTTGAAAGTGTCAGGAACGAGGCCGAACTGAAGTTCTTCGCGGCAGTACACGACTTTCCACCCTCTGCCTTGAAGGGTAAAGCCAGTCCTGATGTCTTCTGCCAAAGCGTTTTCCGGGAAGCCACCAATGTCTCTGACTGCTCTGCGTCGGAATACCACACCCGGGCCAGTCACCCATGCACAGTTCATGCTGTCGCGCTGGATTTCATCAAACTTGCCGTCCACGTTGAGGCTTTGGTAGAGTGGATCATTGATTGGCACATTGTAAAACCTCTGAGGGGAAAGAAATATCAGCATAAACTTCAGGGACTGCAAAGCTTTAGTTGGTCTTACCTGTGGAACGACAGCGACTCCGACCTGATCGTCATTGACCAGATGGGGAAGAGTAGCACGGAGAAAATCCGGCTCAAAGATCATATCCACATCGCAAAAAGTGCAATAGTCTGCTCCACCAAGGCTGTCTAAATAGTTGAGGGCAGAGTTCATGTTCCCAGCTTTCATGCCGCCTTTGGTTGGGCGAGCATAGTAGAGAAGAGCAACAGGAGTCTTGCTTGCCAGTGCCGCTACCTGTGTCTCCAGATGTGGGTTTGCAGCGTCGTCAGCAACCAATATTCTGTACTTGTCCGCCGGATAGTCAAGATCGCAAGCCGCTCTGACCGTATCCATCACAACATCAACCTCTTCGCCACATGTTGTAATGACAATATCAGCACGGGGAACTTTTGGGCCGACGAGTCGAAGTATGGGACGTAGGCGAGAAGTGGTGCAAAGAAATCGCCAGCCATCATCGGCCACTCTGGCGACTAGATTTATGTTAGTCACGGCTAAAAGACAAAAGCTATTCATCGCTCTTACTCAGTAGTGAGACCTGCACGACGAAGTAGAACGAGGCGGCGAGTTTGGGCGTATGCTCTCCATCGAAAAGTGATCGCCAGAGTAGGAGTACAAAGCGAAGCGAGAATGCCCATGATAAGATCGAAAGTGGTGTACCGATCAGATGTGGCAGACGAGTCCGGCACCATTGTCTGATGGGGCCCTCATCTCTAGCTTCGACAATCTCAACGATATCAAAGTCTTGCTGTGAATCTTGAGAGTAAGAAAGAGTTTTGTCTTCGAACAGCATCTTGAGGCGCTGATGCTTGGTTCTGCCATTTAAGCTTGGTTAGGAAAGACTTTATGCCCCAGATACACCCTTATATATGACGGCACTTACAAAGTGATCGTATTGAAGTCCAGCCGGTATAGACAATCCTTGAGTCTCGAGTAACACACGAGTACAACACCAGAAGCAAGAATTACAAGCCCAACGGCTGGAAGCCAGCCATAAGCAATATAAGGAACGAGAGCCGATACGGGAAAAGAAGGAAGGACAGAATAGAATGTTCCATGATTTCCAAATTTCTAGAGCCAATGTTTGCCGGAATGAACAAGAGTGCACTGATAAAATAGGGGGAGCGAATAGTTTGGTCGAGGCCTGTAGTTGTGGATTCGGATTGGCATGGAGAAAGGAGCGGATAGCCGGGAAGGTTGTGCCGAGAGTCGGAAAGGCTTACCAATTTGGGGTCTTTGCGAGGGCCTGGAGATTTTCTTCTTGTTTGAAAGAAACTTTGCGGACTCCGGAACTTCTGCTTGCCCGTTTGTTGAAAGTCTTGTTGCAAGAGAAGCCGCGTATCCTGAAACGATCGTATACGATATAGGCGAGTGACATCGTGGCGGTGATGCTCGAGAAGACAAATAAATAGGTGATGCCAAAAGTGTCCGCCATTGAGTGGCTATTTATATACCAAATTAGAAGCACAAATCTCTTCCAGCCATGACAGCAAGCTCGTGCGAAATGTGTTGAACGACCTTCGTGTGATGAGCACTTTGTCTTTTGAGTGCTCTAGAAGCGCCTTCTCATAAAGTCTTGAGCTGTGCTCTAGATCGATGCTACCAGTGACACAGACTTTGTGCTATATCTGAGCGATTGGACACGAACAGCAAAGATGTTCCTAGGATGCAAGCAGTAGATATCAGAGTTCGTATAATGCGTGCATATTTCGAGCCCTGTCACAACGACTCGAATCGGATCGGCGACCATTAGCGTCATCGAATCAAGGACGAAGGTGATTTCATGGTCTGTAGATGAACATCTGAATCAGTGATAAAATCAGGTCATTGTCGATGAACGTGGGGCTGGAGAGGAGCTGACAGCACGCGGGTGCACACAAAAGGCTCGAGGTTATTTGTGCGAGTCAGGAGAATGTTGGGGCTGATGCTGAGACAAGCCGAGAAGTCATTTCTGTCACATGCATATTACGAAGTTGTTGAGGGTGACTAGCAAGGCAGTTTGATGATGATAGAATTACGGCCATGGCAACAAGCGAATCGAGGATCAACGCATGTCTGGCGATGGAAGAAGCAGTATAAGGAAAAAATAGTTTCCCCTGGTTGGTTTCATAGTTGAACGGGAACGGCCGTTGTGTCGCGTGTCAAAGCCCCCCAGACTCAGAATGATCGGCGGTGTCTGGCGCGTTCTTTCAGGGGATTTCATTTTCAGACGAGCTTGTTCTTTTCTTGCATGTTTGCACAGCCTCAGTTATAGTGATGCAGAGTAGCCCAACCCAGGTCGATTTGCTGTCCGTTGACGCACTGCCTTCGTATTCCATTGAAGAGCCTCTGCTCTGTGGCGCTTCGTCAAATATCATGAAACACGACGCTTGTCTTTGTTGTCAAAGTCGTCACTTGGCTCTTTCATCAATTGCCTTTGATTCTTCACTCACTTCCAATTGCATTCCTTTCCCTTTTGATTCTTTGTGCTCGACGCAATCTCTTCCCTCATCCACCTAGTCGATCTGTGAAGAATCCGCACAGAGCAGACAACCTACCACGCAAACATCATGGCTTCATCCGATTTTGGAACCAGCACGACAGCAACCATGTCTACCGGCTCGCCATCAGTTAATGTCTCGCGTGAGGCCACATGGAAAGCTCACGGATTCTCTGCTTCGTCACGCAAACCACAGCCGCACCACCTCGAGATGGAGGACTACTTTGCCGGACCTCGAGACATGGCACGACACTCGAAGCTGCCCTTCTTTATGCGCCTGCACGGCAGTGTTCTGCCCAAGATGATTCTCCCGTTGCTGTTCATTGGCGGATGGGCGACTGCTGTCACGCTGATCTCTAAGTTCGTCTTCAAGCTGGGTATCAACTCTCTGCTGCTGACCGTGCTGGGTTTTGTGGTTGGTCTGGCACTTTCCTTCCGTTCGTCAACAGCCTATGAACGCTACAACGATGGACGCAAATACTGGTCGCAGCTGATGCTGACTTCTCGCAATCTGGCTCGTTTGATTTGGGTCCACGTCGAAGAGAGGCATTCGGTGTCGGAAGAGCTTGGCAAGAAAGACCTACTGGCAAAGCTGAGTGCCATCAATCTGCTCAATGCCTTTGCTGTTGCTCTCAAACACCGCCTGCGCTTCGAGCCTGCCATCGAGTACCCGGATCTTGAGCCATTGGTTGCCCATCTCGATCTTATGGCCGGCACGGCCGACCAGGTCGCTCTCCGCAAGAGGAAGCCCACGCCATGGAAGTCTGCTGGTGAATACTTGGGCGTCTCGTTCGCCGAGTCCAATCCGCGCAAGTTGATCAAGCGCGCCAACGAGTAAGTCGAGAATACACCCTTCTCATATCACGGATGAGTCAGTAGCAGTGACTGAATCATAATGATAATAGCAACCTCGGCAATCCTCCTCTTGAGGTCTTGACGTACCTGTCGTCATACATGGAGCATGTCTTTCAGGAAAAGACCATGACCGGGCCGATTCATCAAACTTGGGCAATGAACAACATCGGTTCACTTGCAGACGTCCTCACTGGCACCGAGCGTGTCCTCAACACTCCTCTGCCCATCGCGTACACCATCTCCATCTCGCAAATCACCTGGGCTTATGTGCTTGTGTTGCCCTTCCAGCTGTACAACTATCTCGAATGGGTTACAATCCCTGGCACCATCCTCGCTGCGTACATCATTCTTGGTCTCTCTAAGATGTATGATTGTTCCTGAGCTTTTGCTGTTTCTCGTATCAGAGCTGACTCCCTCACAGTGGTAGCGAAATTGAGAATCCTTTTGGCAACGATGTAAACGACCTGCCCCTCGACGATTACTGCCGCGAACTGGCTGCCGATATCGACGTCATGACAAGTGCTCCACCACCTCGTGTTGAGGACTGGGCTCATTCGCCCAACAACCGTGTGCTCTACCCTCTCAGCACCACTGGCTTCGAAGGATGGGAACACAGAAGTGTCGAAGACATTCGTGAAGCTTTGAGAGCAAAGGCTACCACTACTGTCAGGTCTATCAAAGCTGACAGACCAGACACTCCGTTCGCCGAGCCCAAAGTTGCCACCGTCTGACACGATGTAGGTATGTCATGGGTTAGTCGTAGCTCCGATCAAAAGTCTTCTTGTTTCTCGTCTTTTTCATCCAGATTGTGCCCTTCATGCCCAGTCACTGGTGTTTTGTTTTGTCCGAGATGCTTCATCACTGCTGTTCATACGGAGATGTGCGAGTAAGCACGGACAAATGTTCAGGGAGCTCACGAGGAGTTATCTCATTGATTAGTGCAGACATGCTCAAGCGAGCACAGCAACTGTCTTGTGTAGTGATTTCTACCAATCAACAATCCCATGTACCCTCAATTAGTCATGTATACATTGAGCCTCAGCGAGAAGTAACGTATCACATGAAAACTGTTTGTTCGAAGGCAAGTTCAAGGCTCGGCCCGCCATGAAAGGCGGTCAAGCCGAGAGCCTCGTGGTCGGCAGAAAAAGTATCCCGACGCTTTTCTCTTTCGCTGCCCATCTGCTATTTGTGAGCGAACAGACGAGGCCATTCTGCACGAGTACCTGGAAATATCCCAGCCCGGTCGACTGACAAACAACAACTTATCATGGACGCAGCAGACCTCCTCAAAAAGCAAGGCTGGCGCGGCCTCGGCTATTCGCTTGACGGGAACAACAAAGGTCTGCGCAAGCCGCTGCTCGTCAGCAAGAAAGTCGACGTGCTCGGTGTGGGCATCAACAAGGCCGATGTGATAGCTGGGCAGTGGTGGTTGAAGGCCTTCGACAGCAGTCTGAAAGACTTTGGAACGGGCAAGAAGAGCATACTGGCCAATGTCAAGGATCACGGGATGAAGAGAGGCGCTCTCTATTCGCGCTTTGTGCAAGGAGAGGGCGTGCCCGGCACGATTGGAATGGTGGATCCCAAGGTTGCTGCGCTTGCAACTGCCGTCTTACCGGCCGTAGGCGTCAAGAGAAAGGCAGACGATGGTGATGAGTACCGAACGGAGAAGAAGAAGGCCAAAAAGGACAAGAACAGATCAAAGTCATCATCCAAATCATCCTCCGATGACGACAAAAAGCCACGCCGCGCAGACAAAAAGGCAAAGAAGTCGACAACAAGCGATCAAGACACATCAGACGCGGCCACAAAGAAGGGCAAGAGCAAGAAGGACAAAACCCTGGATAACCTACCAGAAGACAAGCGAAAGCAATACGAAGAACGCGCCGCCGCAAAAGGCGTGACGTTGGAGCAATATTTCGCACAGCGACTAGTCAAGAATCTCGAGGCCAAAGAGGCCCGACGAAGCGGTACCGCTACCCCTGCCACTGAACCTGCATCGGAAGACTCTGCAAGAGAAAGTGGGAAGAAAGAGAAGAAGGCCAAGAAGGACAAGAGGTCTTCCAAATGAGACTGGCAAGACTCGTGATCAACAATCATATTCGGGACAAGTCAGCATTGCCACTGTTCACGCACTCTGGGATGAGCTGCCCCTTTCCGAGGCAACACAGACGCTAGAATGGGTTTACATGAGTCCGCGGCACCGGAATTCAGCTGCATATTCTGTGCTGTTCTGTCTTGTCATTCCCCAGAACACCTTCAAAATCTGGAGTGCCATATATCCGACCGACAGAAGGTTGCCTCCCCCGTGGCACTGCAGCAACTCATCTATCTTATCAGACACATCAAATAGCACCTCCGTGCTTTGACGCAAAATACCCGGCCTTCAAAGCATAACCCCATGGCCATGGGTCTTCCCGTGATGGCTGCATTATCTTAGACAGTCTCCAACGCTCATCGCGTATCTCTCTGTCACAATTTCCGAAGTTGCAATCTTGCAGGCTCAAGCAAGAGTGGGAAGTGGTTTATCCTTTGGTTCTTTCAGGACGTCGAAATTCGTCCCAACGAGCTTGCATTGCCTTCTGCAGAAGCAGATTGGTTTCAGACTATTGGCAAGCAAGGTTCAAGGAGGGACAAATGTGTCTATAAGCTAGCAGCTCGTATCGTCGAAGCAATTCTATCAATCCGAGTCGAATCGATGAAATGTGCAGTCCTGCATACACTTACTTCCAAATCGTTCAATCATGATCAGCAAAACAGCATTGACTGAATGTGGTGAGCGACTTACCGAAACATCAATGTCGTTGGGGTTCTTGAAATTTCAGAACAAAACAAACAGCCCAATCCATTGGCTAAACGAAGAAGAAACCGACCAAGTACCGAAACTTAAAGGTCTCCATATAGACATCCTGTCGTACTCACACAAACTCTTAACTATTCAAGAAGTCACGACAAAAAATCCAAAAGATCAGGGCCACGCCGGTATTCGAAACCGGGACCTCCCCCATTTTGACTTTCACAAGCCAAGGTGTAACCCGAAGGGGGAATCGTACCACTAGACCACGCGGCCTGATTGTTGAAGTGTGGGGAAAGATTTTGCAATATAGCCTTGAGCACGTCCGTACATCCCGAAGCACAATCGAAATCTCACGCGAGTCAAAGTCTGGTGATCGTGCCCCAATAGAATAGATACACCGGATATCATCTTGCTAAGTCTGATGCTGGCAGGTTATCAAGTTCGTGGAAAACGCATAGCATAGTGAAGATGATAGTTTAGAGTTGTTGCAAAGTTGAAGAGATCAAAGGCAAAAGAAAAAGAAAGAGTCGCCAAGACAAATATCCGGGATTCTGTCCTAGGACCAAACAAGAAAATGTTTACCTTGATGTGCACCAAGATAAATTCGACTCTTCTACTCTTGTTCTCTAAAGACTGATAAGTCCAGTGACAGATTTGCAAAACTATTGCGTCTCCGAAGTACACATCTGCAGATCCTCTCTCTCGCACGACTACTGTCTCCTAAATCGCGCCTCCGGTGGAAGAACGATGCACCCATTTGCATGTTTGGATGGCTTTGAACTCGACCGCCGCCATATCTTGTGACAAAGACACCAGATGCAAAAGCTTTGCTTGGACCCTTTTGCTACTATCTAACCCATGATTATTTGACTCATGTGCTCTATACACTTGCCCAAAAAGTCTGACTCCTACCTCACCTTTTCTACCCTTCTTTGCCACATTCTAGCCGACAAAAGGTTGCCCTGGAATGGCAAAAGAAGGGTCTCGCCGGGAATCGAACCCGGGACCACTCGCAATTGGCTTAGAGTTTTCAAGATCGCCGAAGCAACCTCCCTAAGCGAGTATCATACCGCTAGACCACGAGACCTGATCAGAACAAACTATTGTTGATGCTTGTCGAATCGCGGGGATCGAATATATCCCTTTGTTGTTGCAATCCACGCTGAGGTGAAATGCATTGAGATGTTTGTGGCGAAAGCTCTGGTGACGAACAGACTATGAGACTGGCTCTGTTGTTCTGACACGGGATACTTAAGCCTTGTCTAAAGCATGTGACTTGCATGAGCTTTTGTAGCCTTGTCTGCCCAGTGACCGGCAGTCGAACGTTTCTCAGCTAAGTCGTGCAGGACGCGACTGCATCGGCCACATGGTTATGCTTCTGTCCGATGCAGTCATACATACATGTACTTGGAGAAGCATCTAGTCACGATTCTGTTGGAGAACGTTCAGTGGTAGATCCATCTGAATTGAACACTAACAGATAATAGCAAATGCGTTGGATTGGTCGTGGATAGAAGTGCTGGGACAGAATTGAGGTTGGCCCGAGATCCTGCCTCTGGGTAGAGCTTTGGTGTTGAAGCCTCCGAGGACTTGGCTGTTTCAGCTTGCTTTCCAATTCTTTCAACCAAAACTCGGCAGCGGGCTACCCGAGCCAGACCTATTTTAAGGAAATACAGGATGCCTTTCACGTTGTGTCTAGCTTCTCAAACAGTGAACAAGACTTTATTAAACCAACAAACCAGGCTTCAAATCATCATGTTGGATGTGTACACAGCGCCCAATTATGGCGCGCTGCACAGGATGACAATAAGCTGCGGAGCATACAGTACATCAAGGTTCGCAGCACATCTCATCCTCGCCCTGCTCATATCCCCTTTGCGTGTGTTTCAGGAAGTACGCCATATCGATCTTGCGGTATTTGCGACAACGGATCCGTATGCCGTGATTGCAATAGGACTGCCTTGGACGTATTCGGCCAACTTGGAGTGCACTGACTCTGCTCTCCACTATCCGCTGCTTCGAATTCGGCTATCCTGCTGGCGGCCATGATGGTGAGTTTGAGATGATTTACCGGCCCTCTCGGTATCTTGTGTAGATCTTGGTCGTATTATCCTTGACTGACAATCCGGCACACAGCATACCATGTAAGTCAGAGTGCAACAACAAGGCAATTTTGCAGAGTCAGTAGTATGAACGGAGTAGGTCGTCAGAAGACTGCCGGTGACACCTCGAGTAGAAAACCAAAGGTAAGTCAAATGGAAAGCTCGCCTGGAACAGCCTAAGCTCTGCCTCATCCTTCGCATATTGCTAGCCCGCTGTCACCGTCTCACCTTCGCGGACCATATCAGAATCAGGCATGCTGTAACCGCCAAGGCGAACGATCTCTGTAAAGGTCTGCCTACTATTGCTACAGCTTTTTTATTTTTGGTCGATTACTACTGTGTTGATCGTCAAAACTGACCCAGAATATGTGGATGGGCCGGACCACACAGTCATGTCACTCCTGCAAAACATGTTATAAGCGTCTTTCCGCACGCAGGCTTTCCCTCTGTAAGCACTCTCTTCTGTTTCTTCTCCTTGTAAGAATCGACTTTTCACACATCCAACAATGGCACGGTTATCAAGTTACCTTCTACCTCTTCTGGGTACTCTTGTCTTCTCATACGGCGCTCATGCATACGACTACCTCTCAAATGCAAGGTCTTCTTCTAGTGCCTTGATGAATTGGTATAATCAAGGCACTGGTGTCTTCAATGGAACCGGCTGGTGGAATAGCGCAGAGTGTATCACCACTCTGATCGACATCCAAGCAATCGACCAAAAATCCGACTTTAGCGATATCCTCCACAACACTTTCGAGATCAACAAGGATGTCTGGACAACAAAAAGTGACTTTTACGACGACGAAGGCTGGTGGGCCTTGGCGTGGATCAAAGCGTACGATTTGACACATAATCAAGACTACCTCAATGCTGCAGAGCAACTATTCGACGATATGGCAAAGGGCTGGACGACCAACTGCAATGGCGGCATCTGGTGGGACAAGGACAAGACCTATGTCAACGCCATTGCCAACGAGTTGTTCATGAGCGTTGCTGCCCATCTCGCTCGCCGAACCTGGGATATCAAGTATCTCAACTGGGCGATCAAAGAGTGGCAGTGGTTCGAGAAATCTGGAATGATCAACGCAAACAACAACATCAACGATGGATTGGACGGCTCCTGCAAGAACAACGGCTACACTGTCTGGTCCTACAACCAAGGCGTCATCGTTGGAGCACTCGTTGAATTGTCTAAAGCGAGTTTCGACAAGTCTTATCTCCAGACTGCGAGTGATATTGCCTGGGCCGGAATCCACAATCTTACCGATAGCAACAGCATCTTACATGAATCTTGCGAGAAGGGCTGTGGAGGCGATGTGTCTCAGTTCAAGGGAATTTTCATGAGAAACATTGCCGAGCTTTACAAAGCGACATCCGACCATGGTCTGAGGCAGTTTCTTGAGATCAACGCACGAAGCATCTGGAAGAACGATAGAGACTCGCAAAACCGTCTCGGACTCAAGTGGTCAGGACCATATAGTAAGGCAGACGCCTCGACTCACAGCTCAGCCTTGATGGCCTTGGTTGCTGCTGCTGCTGTCCAAGGTTGACAGTCCATTCATTGAAAAGTATGAGCGTTGAGGAATTTTGGCCTTGGCATCATGGCCTCACTTATTGTTATGTTTTCTTCTTATGATACCAAGCACCAATAGTGCGACTTGATCTTTGTACGACATCTATACATAGTGTGTTTACCAGAATTTCTAATTCTTCCTTTGTGATACCCATCTTGCCTTCCTTCCTCATTTGAACTAGTGCAGGGCTTTGTCTTGGCCCGTCCGCTCACATGCGATGATGCCCAACCGAGCTGTGCAACCCAGATTCGATTTCCATCGCGTCCAAGAAATCACAGCGCAATATTACGCGCGAAAGATTGGGCAAAATGCCGAGATCCATTCCTTGGATGGCACCTGATGGTGCAAAACAAGGACAAGCTTCTAACTCCTCGAACCGTAAACGTTCTGGAGATGTCGTTGACCTTACCGGCGACGACGACGCCGAAGCGCGTCCGTCTCCGAAAACGCCGCGCACTGCTTCAACGCGCACCCCATCACGCTCACAGGGCTCCGGAGGTACTAGTACTGCTGCTGGCAGGAGTAGACAATTTGAGCGTACTCCATCATGGACACATCCCAATCCTTCCTCCCAAGGGAATCGTTCGGTATATGTTCCACCATGGACCCCTCCTCGCCAACATAGCCAGGCAGAACGTGACGCATGGCTTCAGGATGAGGATAGTGACATTTTCGAATCTGTGGCATCTTCACAAAATGTCCCCGTAGCTCATGAACAGTATCAGAAATTCGGGACCTTGAACACCAAGATTGTTGGTGTGCGCTTCTATACTGGTTTTGCAACAATCGGAGAAAGAATTACCATCAAGCGTGAGCCAAAGAATCCTTACGATCCCAATGCCAGTAAGTCATTCCCAATGGGCAATTGTGCATCCGTAGACTGAAGTATTGTAGTCCGAATTGACAACATGATGAATGATCAGATTGGCCACATTGGACGGTAGGTTCCAGCTCCAATGTTGAGGCTGTGCAATGGACCATACTAATGGACTGACTTCAGGAACATGGCAGCCAAGCTCGCAAAATATATTGACAATGGCTGGCTTCTTCTCGAAGGATCACTCTCGGGTGAGATTGGTCAATATGACTGTCCTATTACACTGAACCTGCTTGGACCTCCGCTGAGCTCGCCGTTGAACGAAGAAGTGCGGGAACGTATGATTGCTGACAGGTTGCCTACTCAAGATATCAACAAGTTCGAGCGTGACCAGAAGAAGATACAGCAGACTGTTGAAAGAAAGGCCGCAGCCGGCTCTCAATTCAAGGCATCTCAGCCACCAGGTCTTGGAGGCAGCTCGCAGGAACGGACCATGCAAGACATCATCGGCGGCAGTGAACAATTCAACCTGAGAGATGTCAGCCGTGCTGCCGAACAATTCGGTACGTCCGAGGACGATCTTGCGGCCATGGTCAAGGCAAAGCAACCCTCGCGCCTTTCGACACAGATGCTCCCATACCAATTACAGGCATTGGCATGGCTACTCGACAAGGAAAATCCCAAAGTGCCTGCCAAAGGTTCCAAAGACTTTGCGCAACTCTGGCGTCGCCGTAAGTGATGTAAAGATACAGTTACCGTGCGCCAAAAGCCATCAGATGATGTTTCAATATCCCATGGACTCCAATGGCTGCACTGGCGCACGGTAACGTATCACTGACCACCTTGAGAAATATGCTAACTGTACCTTCCCATTAAGACGAACGCTACCCTAATGCTTTCACAAATATTGCAACCAATTTCTCCATCAAGGACAAAGAACCTGTCCTTGCGAGCGGAGGCATCCTTGCCGACGACATGGGTCTCGGCAAAACGCTGGAGGTCATCTCACTTTTGGTGTCGGATCTCGAGGACTTCAAGCCGAGTCAGCAAGGCGAACTTGGTGCTACCTTGATTGTTGCACCTCTGTCCGTCATGTCGAACTGGAGTGATCAGGTACATTACTCATAGCTTGCAGTCGAGTACAGAATGCTGACACACAAGCACTAGATTGCAAGACATGTGAGCAAAGATCGGCCCTTGCGCGTGTACACATACCACGGAGCAGGCAAAAAGTCAATGGGCCCTCAAGACTTTTCCAAATACGATGTTGTCATCACCACTTATCAGACACTTGCAAGCGACTGGGCCTCCGGTGGACAGCCTCCCAAAGCAAAGGATTTGTATTCAGTTCGATGGAGGCGTGTCGTTCTCGATGAAGGTCACAACATTCGTAATCCAAGCAGCAAGGGTGCCAGCGCTGTAACTGCAGTGCTTGCACGCTCACGCTGGGTTTTGACCGGTACACCCATCATCAACTCGTTGAAGGATCTTTATTCCTTGCTTCGCTTTATTGGCATCACTGGAGGTCTAGAGAAGTTGGAAGTGTTCAACAGTGTGCTTGTTCGTCCAGTCAAGGCCAATGACCCAAGTGCAACTGCACTCTTACAGGCAATCATGTCGGCCTTTTGCTTGCGTCGCCGCAAGGAGATGAAGTTTATTGATCTCAAGCTGCCGGAGCTTTCTGAGTATGTCCATCGTATCCAATTTGCAGACACGGAAAAAGAGAGGTACATGGCCTTGTTCCAAGAGGCTCAAGGTACTCTGTCGTCCTACCGTAAAGTTGAGGGCCGCAAGGCATTCGACACTTTCCGTTACTTGCTTGAGGTGCGCTACCATTTCACTTTTTTCTCGCAATTTGAGAGCTCCTACTGAAGTGCTCATACAGATCCTTCTTCGCCTTCGTCAAGTGTGCAACCATTGGAAAATGTGCTCCGAACGTGTAACCAATCTCATGGAACAAATCGACAAACAAAAAGTCGTCGAGCTGACCCCAGAAAACCTCAAAGCATTGCAAGAGATGCTAGGCTTGAGCATCCAATCACAGGAAGAATGTGCCGTCTGCCTCGATTCTCTACACAATCCCGTCATCACCCCTTGCGCCCACGTCTTTGGCAGGGAATGCATTGAGCGCGTCATCGAGACGCAGCAGAAATGTCCCATGTGCCGTGCGGAGTTGAAGGATAACTCCATCCTCGTACAGCCCGCCAATGACTTTGGCGATGAGGTCAAAGACGAAGACTTTGATTTCGAGTCGAGCAGCACGAAACTCGAAGCCCTGATTGACATTCTCAAGGCTTCCAGAGGCACGGGCAACAAGACTGTCGTCTTTTCGCAATGGGTACGTGATTCACAAACACACTCACAGAGACTTGTCAAACACTCGCTAAAAACCTCCGATTTCCAATACAGACCAAATTCCTAGACATTGTGCAAGCAAGACTAGACAGAGACGGAGAATTCAAATACTGCCGCCTGGATGGCACAATGTCGGCCGGCCTCCGCGACCAAGCACTGCACTCTCTCGAGCAAGACGCCGACTGCACAATCATGCTAGCAAGTCTGGGCGTGTGCAGCGTCGGCTTGAACCTCGTCGCCGCCAACCAAGTCATCCTGTCGGACAGCTGGTGGGCTCCTGCCATTGAAGACCAGGCCGTCGACCGCGTGCACCGTCTGGGCCAAAAGAAGAAGACTAGCGTGTTCCGTCTTGTCATGGAAGGCAGTATTGAGGAGCGTACGCTGGATATTCAGGCCGAGAAGCGTAAGCTTATGATGATGGCTTTCCAGGAAAAGAGCAGCAAGAGAAGCAACAACAAGGCTACAAGATTGGGTGACGTGGAAAAGCTCTTGAGGTAGACGAGCTGACATCCTTACTCAACGTAATTGCTGTACGCAAAAGAAAGATGACACAGAAGAAAGATCATGGGTGTTTCTTGCAGATCCTCCTGTAGCAAGACGCAGTCCTTTTCAAGACATCTTCTCGCATAATCACGTCAACGTTACCCACCAAGACCAAGCGCATGCTGAGATTCAAACAGCGTGACGAAGATCCCGAGATTCCAAGTAGTGGCAATATACATTTGTGTCTGGAAATTTGATAAATGGACAAGTTGAACATTAACAGTAATAGCAGAAGTGGTAGAAGGTACAATATATACACGAAAAAGCCCGAGGAGCAAGTCGACTCGGAAAAATGTTGACTGGGATCAAGGAGAGTGAGAAGTGAAGATAAGTCAACGCTCACAGACAGAGGCTCGAACACGTCGCGCCTTGCGGTAGAGCGAGAAAAAGAATAGAAGGAGAAAATGAGCCATCGTGGTTGCGTAGTCGCGTGGCCAAAATTGTCTGACATCGTATGATGCAGGCTGAGAAGAAGGGAAGCATAAATGGATTGGATCCGGTGGGTGCTGAGTTCGTCAAGAGCTTCCGGAGATGGCGATGACAGATGTAGGCGGCGTCCATATGTGATAAAGTACAGCTTGCATGAGCGCGGCTCAGCAGATAAAGTGCAAGAGTCCAAGTAGGCAAGTAACGCAGAACATCCCATGACCGTGTAAATGACCAAAGGTGGGCTGCTTAGCTGGAGAAAACGAAATAGGCGGTTCCAGAAGACACGGAGACCTGTGGTACGTTAGCAATTAGGTACAAGCTATAAATTATGATTGTGGAGACGTACAGTGCAACCGGAAGAGCTGCAGGAGTCGTAGTTCTGGCCGCTGCAGTACTGGCCGTTCTTGTATCTGCAGTAACCGTTCATGTTGTCACCCTCGATATGAACAGTGAAATCAAGCTTTGCGTCGGTGGTGGGTGCGTTCTGGAAGATTGCAAGCCAGGCAGCACCGTTGGAGTAGCCAACACCAAGGTTGAGAGGAGCGTAGTTGCCCCAGGGGTTGGCGGAGGAGCCCCATTGACAGCCGTCCTCGGCCGAAACACCAGCAGGGTTGACGTAGTATTGGGCAGAGGTAGTCTTGCCAGTCCATTCGTAGTAGGTGGCGTCAGGGCAAGTCAGGTTGGCGGTGCCTCCAGGGTATGCAGTGACAGGCACAGTCTCGCTCTCGGTACCGGGATAATCGGTACGGCAGACAGCAGCACTGCTGGACATCTCGTTACGGATGAGGACGGTTACCTCCTTAGAACCAGTGATGCAAAGAGTATCGTAGTTGGAGTTGGTCTTGTAGAGCTTGCCGTTCTTGCACAAGAGTCCACCGACCGATTGACCGCTCAATCCCTGAGTGCTAGGCCAGTGGGCCTTCTGGTAGCCGGCAGGGCAGGCGTAAGAGCAGTACATGCCCTCGGAGCAGCAGTTGACTCCTCCGCAGTTGGACTTGGTCACCGTTTCAATGTTGGTGAGACCAAGGCGAGAGCTTCCGGCACCGGGCGATTGGATGCCAGTCCATCCACCAAGGCCGAGATAGTTGAGAGCGACAGCACCATAGTCCGAAGGGAAGTCGGAACAATCGATTTGACCATCGGGGAAAGAGGTGTCGAGGCCGGTCGACGAAGACGAGGCAGCAGATGAGGTCGCGCTCTGTTGGGACTTGGAGATGCTCGAGCTGATCGAAGTGCTGGTGGAGCTGGAAGAGGATGAAGAGCTCGAAGAGACTGAAGTGAAGAAGGTGGTCGTGGGAGCAGCGACGGCAGAGGAGGTCGAAGGCACAACCGAGGACGATGAGGAGTCGGCCAGAGAGGGAGCGCCGTTGGCCCAAACGAGGGTTCCGTTCTTGATACCCTCAAGGACATCTGCCTCGGAAATGATGTTGCCATTGAGGGAGTACATGACGACTGTAGGGCCAGCGACAAAGACGTTGACGTCTTCAGTTGCGGTAGCACCATCACGCTTCATCTCCTGGTGGTGCTGGTGGTGAGCATGGTGGTTGTGACGGGGCACGGCGGCGGCCAGACCGAAGGCGGCCGAAAGAATGACGAGAGAAGACTTCATTGTCGATAAGAATAACTATGCGATCCGGCGTTGCTGTCGGAGACTGGAAGCAAGTGGCTTTTTGGTGAAGGAATGCGATGTCGAGGCGATTCAAGCGAGTGACTGTCGTACGGTTCCAAAAGAGTGGAAAGAAGCAAAGGCTTCAGCTGGAGGGTTAGTGATGACCGGGAGGGAAGTGTCGAATGCTACAAAATGCAGATGCGCGGCGCAAAGGTCAAAAGGAAGGAAGGAGGGATGAGGAGAAGGAAAGAGCCTGCCGAAGTATGTAAAATGATCCTGCCCGTTGTTCCCTTCGAGGCTTGCCGTAAAGGAGTCAAGTTCGCGTGCCTGCCAAGGTAATTCCGCGCCAGTGAACCTACAGAGCATACTTTGCTTATGGCGTGTGTTGTAAACTGCTGCCGAAAGTCTAGAATGCTGCAACCGCGTACGAGTCTTGATGCTCTTCGTCACTCAGTCAAACTTTTTGCCATGAGATGACGACTTGACACTTCCACGGTCCGTATCGTGAAGAACACCAAATCATAACACAGACTATTGTCACAACTGATATGCGCTGACAACAGTGCTGGCTGCGAAAGAGCAACAATCATGAATTGAGGGCAACCACAGTTCAAATTTCCCCATGCATGTTTGTTGGTCCCGGCCGTTGACGGCGCAAAAGCCAGTGATCGACCGTCAACACACGGGCCCACATGATTCGCGCAAGGTCTCACCCATTTTTTGTTCCTGGCCCCAAGCTCGTGCAGTCCTCATGCGAACCACGCAAATCGTCTGTGACAATCACCTCGTCTGCCGAAAGTGTGCCGTCTTGGACCATTGAATTCTCTACATGTTGAGAAACCATCCCGGCGGCCAAGGGCAGTGCCGTCTTCGACACTTGGCGGTCATTGTCTGTTGAGGAAACATCAAGGAATGTAAGATCCTTGGCAGTGTGAAGACAGGCATGCGATGAGGGAACAAAACAACAACAACAACAAGCTAGGTCATCGTTCTGAAAGACGATGACTCTGTATGAAGTTTCCAAAGGAGAGGGGGCAGATGATGCTGTTCTTGGACGTTGTAATCTCCCGACTCTACACTCCTGCCGTACCTTTGATAATCTGACTCTTGACGCTAATAAGATAAGATTTGGATTATGATCCTATCTAGACATCACTGTAGTGATGAGTTGTCGTAGAGCGATTTGGGGCAACGCATATTTGGTGGAGTGCAGGATGGTAAAGGTGCAGCAATCAGCAAAAGACGATACTCCTCGATCGCATCATATGTTGTCACTCGTCTAGCGTTAGCATGTTGCACAGCTTGAACATTCTCGTAGCCATGTGCGGCAGCGAACAACAATTGAAATTGAAATGTCTGGACAAACTCATGGACCGAGAAAGCCATCTTCTCTTGCCAACTTATTTGGCCAGAGTTATCGTTAACGACGGCGCCCCGCTTGCAGGCCGCCTCGTGGTTGTCAAAATCGACAGTGTAGCCGACACTTTAACGCTAAGCATACGCTCGTGCACCAGACACAGACCTTGCACTACATTTTGTGAAAGGCTCCATATCTGTTTTGTCGAAGGCACGACCCTGATGTTAATATGATCGTCGAGAGAATCTGATCCTACACTACATTTGAGCTTAGACTTTGATATAGTGATCACTAATATACGCATTCTTACATCCATGTCATTTACGAGTAGTTCTACATGATAGACCCATGGTTTCTTCGGCAAGTCTGCATGACTAAATACTTCGCGGATCAACATGTGAGCTGTGAGCGCAATGGTCCGTCAAGCTCACATGGACATCTAAGATTTGTGAGAACTGCCTACAAACACTCTGAGTTGAGCCAAGAGTGCCGGAAAGAAAGAGGTTAGCCATGCAACGCCATTCTGTTAAGTTTGTTGTTCGTGGATACATGGTTAAAAGTCTCGTCCTGTTAGGCCGTCTTAGAAAGGCCATTTTAACAATTGTTTAATAAAAGTCAACAATCCTTTGAATTTTTCTACTTCTTCCCCGAAGGTGGATAAGGCAAATGTGTACAACCAAGAAAGCAGTCACAAAAAGAACCCCACGCTGGAAGCGTAATGCGAGTGGACAGGAAAAAAAAAGGGGAACATGGGTTGCAAAAGAACGTCGCCCGACCAGAGGCTCGAACTCTGAACCTTGAGATCTCTAATTGTAAAAGTCTCACGCGCTGACCAATTGTGCCAGCCGGGCAAAGATGAACCTAATCTTTGGTAGTTAATATATATAGTACATGATATGATATGCCATGCTTGATCATGCAAAAACCATGGCTGACAATGCATTTCCTGGTTCTACTTTCTGCTCGTTATTTGGTACTATATGCTGGTGAAAATACAAGAAATTAGGATATGTACGCATCCAAGAGGCTATAGAGCAGACCTGCTGCCATGGACAAAAGAGGATTCAAAGATGCGCCAACTCCAGGATGAGTTGCTCACACTCTTCCCAATGCTTCTCTCGTTGTGCTGTCAAGCGATCAACACAGACCCAAGAGCAAGCTCTGCGCATAAAGGGTCGAAAGAGCTCTGCCGGCGAACACATCTCGTCGCCAGCACCAATGTAGTAATATTCCACCCATTGAGCACGAGGTACGAGGAATTGCTTGTCGCAGACTGAGCAGCGTTGCAAGCCCAGCTCCCGACTTTCCATGACTTTCTTGATTGCAGTATTTACAGGCGGAGACACATCTTCGGGCAGGAGCGAGGGCAATTGTCCAACGTATTGCGAGCGAGCGCAAGCGCGTGCACTCAACTCAAAGAGGGAGGGGGCAGCAGAGCGTGGTGATGAAGGTGGCGAAGGGCGGTCGAAAGAGGCCGAACAATCTGGTCCAGAACATGCGGTGAAGGAGCGGTATGGCGAACGCACGATGGAACCGTCGATCTCGAAGAAGGAAGTAGACGAGGAAGCAACATAGGTCGTTTTAGAGGCGAGTCCTTTGGAAGCGTTATACAGCCGAGTTGCGTAGAGTCGATCGAGCAAAGCCTCATGTGATGGCTCAAGTCCAGGAATCTGAGGACAGCGGGACCGTAATCGACGTAGTTCGCGCAAGCAGTCAGCGCCCTTGGACGGTATACTCTTGAACATATTTGAAGTTGGTGGAGGTAGAGGTCTGACGAAAGGGTTCGGACTTATGGAGAGCTGAACGAGCTTATTCTCGACCAAGGCAAGCAGTTCGAAGGGTAGATATGGCAGCTGATTACCAGCGACGTTCAGCTCATGGAGATTGCGAAGACGGCCGATTGAAGGCGAGATTTCGGTCAAAGCATTGGTACGCAAGCTGAGGACGGCCAGATTGCCCAGGTTCCAGAGCTCAGAAGGCAGGGTTTGTAATTCGTTGCGTGACAGGAACAGCTTGATGCTGGGTGTGAGAGGAGCAAAGTGGTCGTCGGTTATCTTTTGTGTGTCATTGATGGGGACAGGCAAGCGGATGAGCTGATGGAGAGGCTTGAGGGTTTCGTTGTCAATGCGACCAAGGTGCATATCTCTGCGAGAAAGTTGTGAGCAGACGGCCGGGTTGAACGAGCCGAGATGTAAGACTCACGAGAGGTCGATCGAGTCCTTGCAAGCATCGACCGAGTTGAAAACAATGCTGGCAGCTCGGTCTTGGAGAGAGTCGCACGGCTTGGTGGCAGGGCGACGCGGCGTCAGAGGAGCGCCCTTCTGCATGTACTCATTGAAGGTCAAACTCTGCATGCGGCGGTTGCTGCCCCCAATGCTGTCGGTCGAGCTGTCGGAGCCAAGCCAGACACCGCTGTCCTGGGTCTTGCCATTGGCTTTGGGCGTCTCGGCGGCCTTGACGCGCGACATGGCCGGAGAAGGGGCATGTTGATACCAAGGGCCGCGCACGTATTTCTTACGCTTGATGCCTGTGACTTCTGATTCTTCCGACGCGTCTTCGCTGAATATAGGATCGCTGGACATGCTACTGTCATGGTCCCAACCCGCATGCCGCTTGCGAGAAGGGAACATGGCCGGAGGCAGCGGCGGGGAGCTCGGAGGCTCATTGAACACTTCGTCCGGCAAGGCCGGCGGCGACGACGGAATCGACATGATCGGGTGCAACTCGTCCAATTGCCCAAAAGAAGTAGAAGAGGAAAGATTTCAACCTCGAGTCGCGTCGCAGAAAAGACCGACGCGCCAACCTGGATGGCGGGGTATCAGCCTCGGTTTGTGGCGTCATACCGTTGCACCTTCCAGGGTATCCATGATAGTTCAGAGTACTATCACGTGCAAAATGACAGCCACTCGACCTCTTGCCTCGACTCACTTCACGCAATTCGCGTCACTCGACACATTGCTTGGAGATAGCCTCTGCTTCAATCACAGACAGAGTTTTGTTTCTTGTTCGGATCCTTGACAAGGACCTCTATAGCTCCCAGACCTCCACACCGCCTGTCTAGCCTGCTCACTCGAAGCCATTATCCTGAAGTTCGTGCGCCATGAACTTCAACAGATAACCACGACCTCATCTTCTCCTAAGCATCCGAGGCCGGGGTTGACAGTGCGATTATCTGGTAGCAATTTTTGTGAATGATGCCATGTCCATCATACAGTACACATCGAATGCATTAGTGCGCGGTGGTTGGTAAAGCACTGACTCTGATACGCGGCTGGACCATGCCGCCGTCTCTAGCTCACCCCTCCCTGGACCCACGAGATCGTTTCTCCAGAGCGGAGACTGTTGAAGCTGGTCTAGCATGCTTATACAGACGGCCATTGATGCTCACGAAGAGTCTGCGTAGTAAGGCTTCACGAAACTTTAGGCAAAGATTTTATTCAATGAGAGAAATGTACAGAGCAGATTCGCAGCAATGACCAGTCTCTCGCAGAAAATCGTCTCCTAGCGCGCCGCCCAGACCCGCTCCAAGATTATGATAAGTCCATTTTGATATTATATTGCTCGCCACGTATCAAGCTTAGCGTAACCTCTCACAGTGATTTACGAGGTTCAAGTAATATAGGCCAATGAATTTGGCAGATGTCGAGCATACAGCAAATGCACGCCAGAGGAGAGGTCTTTAGGACACGCTGTAATAGCCTTCTTAGGGACGCCTCGCTGTGGGTTGGCAAACAAGTTTGATGGAGCGCTGCCGTGAAAGAGAAAAGACCAAACTTCAAAGACTGCCTCAGACGTATCTGTACGAAACCGACAATCTATGTGATTTGTTTCACACAACCAGCCTCGCTATATCCGAGTGCTCTTCGCTCTCCCAGCCATTCCTTTCTGTGATCTTGCAAGATCACGGAGCGCTGATGGAAAATATAGACATGTTGCCCTCTGGTTAGCCAACGTGAAGGTCCCCACGGTTTCCACAACATCATCATTCTTATTTCGCATGTCCTTGCGTTTCGATTATACTGGCGCTTTTCATCATGCAAGTCTACAATAATATCAGATCTTTCCCCAGACCGGGCTTCAGAGACCAACATCAAAAGCGACCAGTGACCAATGAAAGTCCAATCCTGATAAGTTACATGTTCACGACTGCTCCGCAACACTCAGAATTAGATGTGAGTCCATCCTTCCCACCCCTGAAGCCTCTGATCTGAGTATTTCTGACATTTCCACAGGCTGTTGTGAGGCACCGCCAGACTCATGTGCAGCCACGTTCGAATAGGAACACAGCCAAACATCGACGCAAAAACTACAGGAAAGAAAAACTCAGAACCATTGCATTGGTCTGGGTTCTGGTGCCGGCCTACCTGCGTTGTTGGTTCCTACCAGGAGTTTTTGATAAACGAGGGCATCCGTACACGGATATATCGGTGCGGGTCGCAGAGGCGTGGGAAGATTGCCCTCAAAGACGAGAATTGGAGAATGCAGTACAGTCGATCGAGCGAAGTGGATCACCACATGTAGATCTTGCTGGCTTCTTCAGACGTGCGTCGTCTAGAATCGCTACGGAAAGAGCGGGAACCAGAATGCTGAACTCAGTCTTTGGACTCGAAGCCAGGAGTGAGCCAAGCACACGAAGCGTTCAAGGCGTGGAGTGAGGATAGCGGACTTGAGTTTCCGCGGCGCGCGACACGGCCTTCAGCAACCAGACCGAACTTGCGACGAAGACTAGACGACAACCCCTCGAACACTCAAGAGGCTTGTCCGAGCTCAGATGGGCCTTCGCGATCACCGAATGCGCCATCTGCTCGACATTCGCAGTCGAGGCATACATCTTCAGACGGAGACTCACATGGCTCGTTGTCTGACTGGTCAAGCCCCTCAAGTGGCGGTTCGACAGATGCCACTTCGTTTGACGAAGACGTGCAATGCACTCCATCGCCAACTCAGCAGTCAGAACCGACCAGCGACGAAGACGATTGGTCCGACGGAGCCAGCAATGTTGAAGATGACACGGACGAAGAACACACATCCAACATGGAACTCAGCTCAGAGCCTGGAGACAACATCAACGTATATCACGCACCCAACAACAACAGGGGACCCAGCCCAGAGCTTGGAGAATTAATTGATCAAAATTCCACAGCCAACAAAGAAGTCGAGCCAGAGGTCCGAGCAGATTCGGCCACTGCAAAGCTGTCATTTCCAGTGGACGGTAGCGTAAAAGAGCAGCAGAAGTCATGGGATGCGATCCTCGGTTCTATCAATTTTGGCTGTATGTTGGTGGCAGCCGGAGAGGGGCGTGAGGGCGCGTGGTATGAAAAGTGGAAGACAGACCTGAACCTTTCGTTGGATTTCGACAATCCTCAACAGCGCGCTTTGCTTCCTTTGATAATCAAGATGATTAGCGAACACGAATGATTCGAAACACTTGTTATGTCGTGCTTCTCTCTGGTTGTCCCTTCCAGTCCTGAGTCGTGAGTTTGATGTGATGCAAGCGGGCCGACAGCAAGCGGCTTGGCCAGTGGTGGGGCGCGACTTCCAGGTTGGTAATCAAGAGGCGATGATTTCACTTTTGTTCTTGTTGCTACTGCACTTGTTGAGTCAAACAACCAAATCAGCAAGACTCGATTTGTTACACGATGGACGCTCGTGTCGATTCAAGGGCGCCTTCTGTCGAGGACAACGACAATGCCGACATCAACGCCCCACTCAAGGCCGCCCCGAAACTGGTCGCACCGGAGCCGGGTATCTCTCCCTCTTGTTCCTCCACCTGCTGCTGCGTTGCTAACACCCCATAGAGCACTGCCCTGGTCCCGAATCGCAAAGTGCTGGTAAGGGCGATGCTTGCGCCGGCTGCCCGAACCAGCAAATCTGCGCCACCGCTCCAAAGGGTCCCGATCCTGACATCCCCCTCATTACTGCCCGACTCGCCTCCGTAAAGCACAAGATTCTCGTTCTCAGTGGAAAGGGTGGTGTTGGCAAATCTACCTTCACAACTATGCTAGGCCATGCCTTTGCCGCGAACCCCGACTCCCAAGTAGGCATTATGGACACGGATATCTGTGGCCCTAGTATCCCCAAGATGATGGGTGTCGAGCAAGAGACGATACATGTCAGCAATGCTGGGTGGAGTCCCGTTTGGGTCTCGGAGAACCTTGGTGTCATGAGTGTCCAGTTTATGCTGCCCAACCGCGACGACGCAGTCATCTGGCGTGGCCCAAAGAAGAACGGCTTGATCAAGCAGTTCCTGAAAGATGTTGAGTGGGGTGAGCTGGACTACCTTGTCGTCGACACTCCTCCAGGCACCAGCGATGAGCATCTCAGCGTGAACAGCTTCCTCAAGGAGTCCGGAGTTGACGGTGCCGTGGTAGTCACCACCCCTCAAGAAGTCAGCCTACTCGATGTGCGCAAGGAGATCGACTTTTGTCGCAAAGCCGGCATTAGAGTGCTTGGTATTGTCGAGAACATGTCAGGCTTCGTCTGTCCCAAGTGCACACATGAGAGTCAGATCTTCAAGGCCACCACTGGCGGCGCCAGACAACTCGCCCAGGACATGCAAATTCCCTTCCTCGGTGCAGTGCCATTAGACCCTCGCATCGGCATGGCTTGCGACTTTGGCGAAAGCTTCTTTGACAATTTCCCTGACAGCCCGGCATGCAAGGCTCTACGCGACGTTGTTCGCAGGGTTGGTGAGGAGATGGGTGTGGACACTTTTTACAATGAAGATTGAGGAGCTTCCGAACAACCTTCAAACCCATCATCTTGCTGCCCAGCTACAACGTACCGAGGACTTTGCCATGCTACAAGCATCACCAGCGTCATGCTTGCATTGCGCAAACGATCCCAGAATATTGCCAGAAGTCGCGCTCCTTGTCGAAGTCTTGGACGCTTTAAGTGCGTAATACACGCCCCGTGTCTAGACTGCTCGCATCCCAGCTTCCAAAATTCCGGAACGAACCAAAGCTCCAAGAACGAGTGAAGCATCGAAACCCTACCAGACGGTGGAACGACTGCGGGTCCAGGGACCATGTGGATGGAAGGATCAGCTTCCCAAATGACAAGGGTCGGCTGCGATGCATCTTACCGTTGCAGTCACGATCGAAGAATGATTTTTCTTTTTGCAACAAATCCTTCTTGGATTAAATGTTTGATCAGATATAGATTAGGATATGATTCAACACCCAGCACATTTTGCTGACGATGCAAAAGATGGTTTTCTGCGTAGTAGCACAAGCCACAACCATACCACTCGATTGTTACCTGATTTCCTCTCCACGTGGCGAGAGCACTGATCGCTTCAATTGACGTCTACTTCTTCTTAGAGCGCCATCGAGTCATCTTTCTTCCTATCGAAGTCGTCCATCTATTTCGCTTCGATATGTCTCTTGTGCAGTCATTGAACTCTCGGCTTATATGACCACCAGAGCAAAGGCTCCTAGCTCTGTGTCAGCAAAGACGCCATAGCAAAGATCTCATAGCAAAGCCACGACAGCGAAACAACATCGCTGAGTATGTATGTTACATAAGCAACATGCAGATGCATCGTTTCACGTCCAACGACTCTAGTCGAGCTCGATCGGTTCACCTTGAGTGCCCTCACCATGTGACACTCGAGGCTTTTTCTTGGGATGGAGGCCCAGCTGCGACGGTTCTGACAGCGCGACCATCCCTTGCTCCTGTCTGACCGCCTTGCGCTTCCCCTTCTTGATCTTTTCATAATCTTCCTTGGTCGAACATTTTCCTTGTCGGTGGCATTTGGAACACTCCTCGCACCATTGACGAGCAGAGTCGCCGACTCTGTGGCATTTTCCGCATCGGCAGCGCTGGCGACTTTTTCTATGAATTCTTCCGCAGTGGTTGCAGGAGATGATCTCGTCGTCCTTGGCTTTGGTTGGTTCGTCCTTTATTGGTGAGCTTGTCATGAGCAATTTGTTCGCTTCTTGTTGACTTGATTCCCCAGCTCCTTGATGCTGTGCTGCTTGAGGGCTTTTCGGTGACTGTGGTTGCGACTTTTGCTCTTGCCTAGAGGTACAAGGTGGTGAAATATCTGCTACAGGACCATCTGCATCACGCGTCGGCAGTTCATTAGAGATTGTTTCGTCTGAGGCAGCTTCCAGGTTGCGTATGCGGTCTGGGTGGATGAAGCCGTGAGTAGGATCGTGGTGGTTCTCAACAGCGCTTTCAGTGGCTGTGGTCGAGATCAGTGGCTTTCGAGTTGCTTGCACTGTTCCGCGCCTGGTTCTGCGGTACGGATGGTTACCGGGAGCGGCATACACCGTGGGCGAGCGCCAGGCTGAGTGAGGCAAAAACGACCGAGACGAGCGAGCAATGTGGGCAACAGTTGCAGTGTCTCCAGACCGTGGTTGAATTGATCGGGTCTGCTGAAAGAATGTGGGCTGGTTGTAGTCTTGGATATTCGGTCGAGCTTCTGAAAGCACAATGTGCTCATGTCCAAATCGTTGAGACGCTCGGAAGGTGTTATCACCAGTAAAAACCCCATGCCTTCGTTCATCATGACGGCTCGCACGCCAAGGAGGTATGCTCTGAAATGGTCTGGCGGGCCCGCTGACCGGGAGTTGGTGAGCTCTAGCGATCCGATCAGATTGGTTGAACTGTAGTCTCGTTGGTCGAGTGGCATCAAGTGTAGCTGCTCTTCCTGCTGGTGGATTGACATTGGGTTCAATTGCCCGAATTGGTGGCTGCACTGGTTGATTTACAGGAGCGCTTGAAACAGGTCTGGTGATGCCCTTGGAGCGCTGAGGAAACCGCTTTCTTGTAGGATAACAGACCCAGGAAAAGTCAGCATAGGGTCTCTTGAGCGCAGTGAACGCTGGACATGTTAGCTGAAGATGGATCTCGGTGAGACTGGCCTGGTGAACCAACTTACCATACGGTGCCAGCTCGTGGCACAGCTCATTGCAGAACTTCCAAATGGCTCTGAGTTGAGAGTCGGTATGTCGAGCAGTAGCCGGCCAGATAGCAAGACGAGCCTCAGTCTTGCTGAGTCTGGTGTTGTTCTTACCCAAAACTTCTGGTGCTTTTTGTGGGTTATCTTTTGTCCATTGTGCGAGAGAATAGACTTTCTTTACTTCCTCAAAAGTCTGCGCAGTCAGCATCAAGTGATCAGATTATGGAATAAAGAAGCGCTTACCGCTTCTTCAGGGCTTTCGTAGCCATCCAGAGTCTGCTGCTGCAGTGACCGATTATCTGGTGTGAGAGGAGGCATGTTAGACACGATAGTCGATGCGCTTCATCAGAGATGGAAACGCATGCCGAGTAGTATTCATCGCAGGCACAGAGCTATTTCCAGAGTCACAGCTTCGAGGAGGCTCGAGACTGTTGAACCAGACAAAGGATGCAAAACGGGAAGGCACGCTGTACTTTTGAGCCCAAGGTCGTTAGTGTCAGCACAATGCTGGACAGAATGGGAATGTTCCGAATGACTTTGTGCAAACAAACAAGAACAATAGAGCATAGAAGGGCATATGACTTGTGGTAGTTCACTGTAGTTGATTCTTCTCGTGTTGTCTGTTCCCTTGGTCTGGACTTGTTGAGCCGCGAAAAAGCACGATGAGAGTCTGACAATGAATCCAAAGCCTCAGCGGCTTCTCAAGTCTTGATGGGAATAGCATGAAGATGTCTGTCTAGGGATCCTGAGTGTCCCAGAATAGTGGTTGTCCAACAATATACGAAAATGATGCTCTTTTATTCCCATTCGCGTTTCCATGAATACCTCACTTTGTATCCTTAGTTCAATCTTCTCTCTCTTTGAGTCATGGCATTGTCGGGATTTGATACTGCACCTGGACAGTAAGACATGTCATTTTGGAACATTGTTTGCTTTCTTCCCTTTCCCGCTCTTGTGCTTTTTCCTTTCTTCAACCGTCCCAGAGCTGGGCGTACGCATGGTGGCTGCTTGGTCATACAACTCTTCGATATTCCGCTTTTTTGATTCCTCTTTCTCGACTGACTTCGATTTTGGTTCCGTCTCTGGACGTGGCGGCCTGACACTCTGCTGCTGCTGGTATTGCTCGCGGTCATGACGAGAAGAAGCCTTGTATTTTCTCTTCTTTGAAGGCTGCTCAGCGACGTGCGAATGGCCGGTGCTCGATCGAGATCCGTTCGCCTTGTTGCTGTCACAGTCTCGTGACTTCTGACAGACCTCTGCTGGTGGCTGCTTGCTCTGAGCTCCTCGTGGTGAGTCATCCCCAGAGTCGTTCATTGAGCTATTTGATGGTTTGTTCTGCTTCGACTCGAACTCTTTCGGATTTGCATAGTGCTTTGGATGGGCTTCTTCCTCGGGGACGTGATGATCTATGCCGGAGTCTAACTCTTCCGAAGAGGACTCGGAATTTGAAACATACAGTTTCTGTTTTGCACCATGCTTGTGCGAACGTTTGATGTTTCCGTCTCTGTGCTTCGGAGCAGAGGACGGCTGTTTGGATCTTCTCATCGGAATGTCCTCGCCGTCATTATCAGATGAATACTGAGATCGAAAAGTCTCATCTGGAGCGGTGCCTTCATCAAACCGGACAGGACTGTCGATGCTTTGGGGCATTTCAAGCCTAGAAGACCGAGGATCGGGCTGAATCTGAGGAGGCAGAACTCGGGCTTGTGCTAGTGGGTTATATGGAGTAAGGACAGTCTGCGGTTGACAGTACTGAGGAGCCTGGACTTGTGAGATTGGGAGAGGAGAAGGGAAGCTCTGCGGATTGCTGGCTTGAGTCCAAGGAATATAAGGCATCCGAAACTCCCGATCGAATGATGTAAAAGGAAGAGCTGCCCGGCTGGGACTGTCACTATGATCGTTCCCCTGGCTGTCTTTGGGGTTCATTTTCTGCCATAGCAGCTCGGATGTCAATTTGCCCGTCCATTCGCAATAAGCCCTATAGTGAAAATCCATTGCTTGTTTGATATCTTCCACTGAGCGAGGAACACTGTCTTGGGTTCCGAGTAGCGTAGTATTCTCTACGTGTGCTCCAGAGATCAACACATCATCTTGCGCGACCCGTGCTTTAAAGGAAGTCGTGTGTGAATTTGAGGGGGAAACGCCATCCCTAATGCTCTTGGTCCTCGACTGAGTATTGGGGGCTGCAACATGGCTTTGAATCTCAGATTTCTCTTGCTTGATCACAGGCCCCTCATCCTCGATAACCACAGCATGTTCAATGGAGCTGCCAAGGTTGTGTTGCGAAACCCTTGTGTGGCATTCGATCTGACTTGCATGTTGGAGGGCGGGCTTCATGTAGTACTGCCAGAACGTATTAATATCGTACGCTAATTCACGCCGACGCGCTCCATGACCTACCGGATTCGGGATCTCGACCCATTTGTATTCGTCATACGGTTGTTTCTTTTTGTGGAATGCATACGGCGCCAACTTATGGCATGATTCGCGACGGAACAACCAGATCCAAAGAACTATCCTGTTGGAATGCCTAGTCGCCAGGGGCCAGATGACTCTGCGGTACTCACTGTTCTGTAATTGTCGTTTTGATTGGTGGAGCGCCGTACATGTCTCTTTGAGGTTTGCCTTTTCCCATTGCTTGGGGGTAATAGCTGGTTCTGGCGTAATGTAAGACTTTGCTATTGTCAGCTCTTACTCGTGCGATGTGTCGCGGAGAGTGCAAATCTTACATCTTCATTCAGGCCATCATACAAATCCCAAAAATCGGCTGGGATGTCAAACTTCTCCTTCTTGGATTTGAGGGAAGGTTTCTTGATCGGAACTCCCTCCTTCTTCTTCAAAAGGGGATTGCTTGTCTTTGCAGCCTTTGCAGGGGTCCGCGAGTCCAATGTACCGAAACCCGTCGTCGAGTTCCAATGAATGAGATCAGGTTTTGGCTGAGACATTCTACTATAACGACAGGGGAGGAATGGGTGAACCAACTCGTCAAGATTCAAATCGAAAGATGCAACCAGTTGCTAGATATTTTCATGGACACGAAAGGCCATAAACATAGTCTCCAGAGCAACCCATTGCCTTGGCAGTGAGTAATGCCGGTACGTCACGCTAGGGGTGGTACCTACGTGAGCTATATAAGTTGCGTCGATGGGTACAAGTCTTGTGGGCCCTGGCTGAGGATCTTCCCCTAGTACGTGTACGTGCGTGTTGAAGCCATCCATATCAACATGATCAAAGCAATCCGTTGGTATGCAGGGGTGGTGAATTTACTGTTTCTGTGTGAACTCGTATCTATCGTCTTGGAAGATATGCATGAGTGTAGCAGGATATGTTGGAGAGTCGAAGCCAATTTTTTTTTGTTCCGCATTGTTGGATGACGCATCTCGCGTGCTTTATTTGGCCAGAATTTCAGTTTAATCTAATCGACTGCAGTAGTGGTAAGCATCGATAGTAGCAAGGTTTACCGCCTTGTGTCTTAACGCTAGTGGTGTCGCTTTGTCAATTGTGTTTTCTGCTCGCGTCGTCACGTCTTCCACAATGTGTTTTCTGAGGGGGCGACTCTGCTGTAGCACCACCACACGAAATGGCCCGCTGTATGCTGCTCAATTTGTAGACGAAGGCGAGCTTGATCTACAGTAAGAGCTCATTGGCGAGTGGGCGTCGCATGTAGTTGACCGCTGACAGGACATGGTGCTGCGTGGTGTCTTAGACCTCTATGGCGACCACTCTGGCGCGGTGGAGGTCACTCCGCCCGCGAGCGAACCCGACCTCGAGGTGAGATACCTGGACAATGGCACACGTTTCATCGAGAATCCTGGAAATCGCACGATTCAACGTATAGCTGTCATAGCGGAGTCTCCTGTACCAGAGGGCAGGAACAGAAACACAGGTGTTTACATTCTCCCGCCGCGACTCTCGAGACCCGAAGGAAACAGGGGAGGGACGCCTCTGCTCATGATGTTCAGGAGAGACAAGGGAAGGGCACTCGCGGCGGAGAAGAGGGTGACCAGAAAGGCGCAAGCCGTAAAGCCGAGTGTTTCTTTAGGTTCACCAAACTCCAAGTTTACCAATACTTTGGATAACACCAGACAGGCAATCCAAAGGCAAGCGACTGAAGCCAGTCAGCGTGTAGAGCGAGAAGCACGTCGTGGCAAGGGTTCCGCGGCACGGTCAGACGCCGCGAACACCATGCTTGAGCCCAATCTGGCGATGACAGTGGCTGTAGTCCAGGAGGACACTTCTAGATGCACGGTTCAAGATCGCAATGTAAGGTCGCAGGCCAGCTCAGGACCATCAAATCGGTCACAGCGTGCGAGAGAGATGCGGGCCGCAAGATCACAGATCAGCCCAGGACCGTCGAACCATCGACCACAAGGTAGAGAAACACCGGACAGAGTCCGCCACGGCCACCATGGGGAATTCAACAGGCTTTTGGCACACCAGAAGTCTTACCCTAGTGAGAGTATGAGGGGCAACCAGCCGGAAATAAATGCCCCCGGCAACCAACATCCAAGAGCGCTTGTCCAGCGGAGTTCGCCTCGTCAGCCTCAGCGACAGCAACGAGGCCAGGCACGCCGTCGAGAGGATGACGGGAAGAACAGCAGCCGACAGCAGCTAAGAAAGCAGAGCCCACAGAGGCAGTATAGTCAGCACAGGCGGCATCAGAGAGAGCAGATAAATCTTGCCGCAGATCGGTGGTGGAAACAAGCGAAGGTGCTGAGTGAGCAACACAGGAGGGAGAGGGGGGTATCGCTAGCCTCGGACACTGAGAGTCTTTGAAGGGCAAACTGATGAGCGGAGTGAGGGAAAGGAGGGAAAAAGGCTCGAAAAGGTGAATGTATTGAGGAATGTATCATTGTGTGATTATCGTCGAAGACATATCTACAGGTTCCAGACAACGACGCGGCCATCGACACCGCTGGTGCTGATTTGACTGACGGCATCGGGAGAACCGGCATATGCACGGACAGTGCTGATGGAGTTCTGGTGGACAGTCTTGAGCTGTGTGTCGTCGATGACTTTGCCGCGAAGATCCATTTGGCGGAACATGTTCAAAGCAGACTCGTCTCTCTGGTTGGCTGCGCCAGATTTCGAGGTGCTGTCGAGAGAGCCAACGAGTGACCAGCCGGATGCAGAACCAGAGAAGCGGAAGGGTTCACAATCCTGGTGGCAGATCAGTCAAAAGGAACGTTGAGAAGGCCATCGAGAGCATTTGAAACGTACATAACCAGCGCAGACAATCTCGCCCTCTGCGATCCACAGAAGATCGGCAAATGGTAGGACCTGGGTGCTGATGTTGATAACAGCGTGAGGAGGCAGGCCTTCGCCAGCGGGGTAGGCGACCGTCATGGTCGAATCATGGCTGACAAAAGCGACGGCGTCTCCCGAGGGGCTGAAGGCGACGCTCTTGACCCAGCCTGGAGATCCAAGTGTCAGTCATATGCATGTGCCGAGATACAAACGAGCAAAAGAGCAACTCACCAGCGGTTTGGTTCAGAAACTCTCCGCAGATGGTGTTGAAGGGGAGACGCTCGCCCCAGACAGAGGGAGCAGGTCTCTCATCGACACCCTTGATGAATGCACTGAGGACACGGGCGTGGCCATCGGTGCTACCCAGAGCAACCAGGACGCTGTTGGGATGCCAACCGACACTGGTGACAGTGCTGCGCAGGGGCTTCTTGAGATGTTTCGACACCCACCAATCGTTCTCCTCTTCGAAGTAGCAGACGGCAGCAACTCTAGCACCACTACCGACGACGAACTTTGTCTCGTTGGGACACCATCTCACGCATGTTGCCGCTCGGTTGATGCGCAGGAGAACGAGAGTAGGGCGCCAGGAGCCGTTCGAGGGCTCCCAGACGTATGCGTTGCGGTCCTGGGAGCAGGTGACAATCTTGCCCGAGTTGGGAGCGATGTCGACACCAGTGATGAGCTTGTCATGGCCACGTAGCTCGTCATTGAGAGTGAAGCGAGAGCCGTTGGTCGAGTAAAGCTCGACCGTGTTGTCTCTGGCGACAGCGAGGGTCTTGCGATCGGCCGTGAAGGAGTGGTCGGCGATTGGGTGGTGGAAGAGATGGTGGACTTGAGGGGCGGCCATTGCGAGAAGGTAGGCAGGAGTTCTCTCTACTGCCGTTGGGTTGTGTCAAGAGTGGGACAGCCAAGTGTATGCGAGGTATGGCGGACGAGACGGCAGTGACGACGACGCGGGGAAGTGCAAGCAACAGGCCGGCCGGGATTGCCAAGAGCGGCGATGGATGCTTTGCGACGCGACCGGGGACCTCTCAAGAGTCCTTCACATATCTGCATACATCAATCCTCTCCCTGCCTTTCCTGGCCTTCAACACCCGTGTCGCATACAATCGCAATGGCTTCCTCCACTGCGCCGCCGACCGCCCTCCGTCCCAGCCACACTCTATACTGTTCCAACTTGCCCGACAAGCTCCAAAAGGACGATCTCAAGCGCGCTTTGTACATGTTGTTCTCGGCATATGGCTCCATCCTCGACATCGTCGCCTTGAAGACGGCAAAGATGCGCGGCCAGGCCCATGTCTTGTTCCGTGACGTCTCATCCAGCACACAAGCCATGCGATCCCTACAAGGCTTTGAATTCTTCGGCAAAGAGATGGTGAGATGCTCCAGATGCCTGCAGTCAATCATGCCAAGCTGACTCTGTCGCCCAGAAAATCACCTACGCCACGACAAAGTCCGACACTCTTGCCAAACTTGACGGCACCTACAAGCAGCCTCCGCCTCCTGAAGCCCCTGCCGCCGCCCAGCAGCCAAACAGTCTGCAACAGTCCATCTTCTCCGGTGCTCCGGGTGCTGCCGCTGCCCCTGCTACAAATGCATCATTGGCCCCGCCGCCCACACTCGACACAACATCTGGTGCCCCTGCTCAAACCGCTGGCGTAAAGCGACCTAGGGACGAAAGCGATGATGAAAAGGAAGACGAGGCTCCGATGGACATGGACGACGAAGCCATGGACGAGAGCGATGAAGAGTAAAATGCGCATCAGCAAGCAAGGCCCAAGTCTTTGCTCGACACGTTCAAGCCCACACTTGCTCCGATGATACCCAGCCAAATAAGCATGTAATCCCGGACATGAAGACCGTCCGCTGCAACAGCACCCATCGTGTCTGCAGTACGACACGGATGTACAAAGTATGCAGGCAAGCCCGTGTCGGGGTGATCCTGTCCATGTCAGGTCAGCGACGGAGGCTCGATTTGCAAGAGCATATAATCACCGTCATGGACAGGGCCCCCATGACTCCTGTCTCGCGCATAGCGTCTTGGAATTGATGGGGTACGACAAGGTCGAAGAATTGCGAGATTGACAGTGGAGGAGTGGCAGTCATGTACATTACAGGTACTCTGTAGCTGGGAGACAGCAGGACATGATATTGCACAGTGACAAACAAAGCATTTCCAGGTTGTTTGATTACAGCCTCATCATCATCATTGTCGTCGTCGTCGTTGTCATTGGTGTCGTCTTGGAATGTTTCGCGATCGGGGTTAAGAATGAAAGCCGCAGCCAAGCGACGGGTGATGCGCAGGCTCGCCGGATCACCAGCGAGCAGGACGCTGTCAGGCAGCAGAGGCTGGAGAAACTCGCAAGCCTTGGTGAATTCTCTGGCAGTCACAAAGGGAAATACAGAAACCTTGTCCATTGTCGGTCAAGAGAATGGGCCATCATGTCAGCTAAGTGTCAGGAGATATCGAGTCTTGTTCGGTAAAGGCTCTCGATAGAGTTCGAGAACCGGGGAACTGCTTGGCTGCCGTGGTCATGACCATCGACAGTCTCAAGGCCGCACACATTCGACTCTGTCTCACTCTATCACGGTCGTTTTCGTCTTCATCCATATCGGTTCCTTGCGTGCATTGCTTGATCGTACTGCTCGTTCATCATGGCTCCTGCCGCTGAGGACAAAAACCAGACTCCATTGAAGAGAGCGAGAGTATGTCCACTCGCCCACTCTTGGTGTCTCGACTCGCTTTGCTGACATGCTCCAGGCCTCGACGGACGAGCTTGACAATGATTCACAGAAGAAGCCTCGCTTCGTCCAACCCACTCATCTACCATCGCCAGACACTCGCAAAGCCTCCAACTCGACCGAAGGCCAGCTGACGACATCCAACGCTGCTTCCCAAGTGTCCGAGAAACCCGAATCTTCTCCTCCCTTTGCTGCCGGCCTGCACTCGCCCCCATCAGACACCCAGCCGTACAGCCAGTTCTTGCCGCCGCCACCCATCAGCTACGAGGTCGAAGATGAAGAAGCCGAAGGTGTATGGGGTTACCTTGTGCCGCTTGACGGTGTCTCTGAACCTCTGGTCTTGAGACGCCGCGCAGCGTGCCCCGTTCCTCAGTCAAAGGTCGGTCGAACCGATGGAAAGAGCGCAGTTCCGCGCGATGAGTACCTAGCCCAAGAAGAGGGTTACGAGAAGGAAAAGGCAGACAAGGGTATTCCCGCAGGTGGTTACCTGATCGGCAGACACCCAGAATGCGGTCAGTGGCATAGCTTGTCCGTGCTCCTTGCTAGACTGACCAAAACTAGACCGTATCATCAAGACGCCCACCGTCAGCAATCGCCATTGCCTGCTGTTCTGCGAAAACAAGGCTGGTGATCAGATTGCTGTCGTTGAGGATCTTTCTGGCAATGGAACCTATGTTAACAATGCGATTGTTGGCAGAAACAAGCGACGCGATCTTTACGACGGCGACGAGCTTTCCGTCCTCGATGTCGCTCGCTTCATCTTCCGATATCCCAGCATTCGCGATACCAACGGCTTCCGTCAGCAATACTCAATCCAAGGCCAACTCGGCAAAGGCCATTTCGCTACAGTCTATCTTTGTACCGAGAAATGCAGCGGGGCTCGCTATGCCGTCAAGAAGTTTGAGAAGCGCCGAACAACGACCAACTCTCAGGCCGCCGAGGAAAAAAGCAGGGTGGACGGCTTGCAACAGGAAATTGGTGTGCTTATGGGTGTCTCGCATCCAAACGTGCTCTGTCTCAAGGATACTTTCGATGAGAGCGACGGCGTGTATTTGGTGCTCGAACTTGCTCCCGAGGGAGAGTTGTTCAATTGGATCGTCGCCAAACACAAGTTGAGTGAGGTCGAGACCAGGAAAATCTTCGTGCAATTGTTCCAGGGAATCAAGTATCTGGTAAGTCGTGACATCGTCTGACATCTAAGTATTGACCACTTCCTTATTAACATTTGCTGCAGCACGAACGCAACATCGTGCACCGCGATATCAAACCAGAGAATATCCTACTTATTGACCGCGAGCTGAACATCAAGATTGCCGATTTTGGACTAGCCAAGATTATCGGGGAAGAGTCATTCACTTCGACTCTTTGCGGCACTCCCTCATACGTTGCACCCGAGATCTTGGAGCAAGGAAATCGTCGCAGATATACACGAGCTGTCGACGTTTGGTCACTAGGTGTTGTTTTGTACATCTGCTTGTGCGGCTTCCCTCCATTCAGCGACGAACTATACTCGAGGGAGAACCCCTACACTTTGAGTCAACAAATCAGGATGGGACGATTCGACTATCCCAGCCCCTATTGGGACAGCGTTGGAGATCCGGCGCTTGATCTGATCGACAGGATGCTTACGGTCGACGTAGAAAAGAGAATCACGATAGATGAATGTCTGGAACACCCGTGGACTACAGGGCGTGGCGATGGTCAAATGAGCTTTGGCGCAAGCATGGAAAGCACAGATGGCTTGACTGGAGCAATGGGCAAGTTGGACTTTTCCAAGAGAAAGCCAGTCCGAGAAAGAACGTTGCTAAGCTCGATCAACGACGCAACCTTTTTCAAGACACAGGCGACAGAGAAGGACAATCGAGCCATCAAGGTGTGGGAGCAGAACAAGGACAAGGACAAGCAGACAAATGTCAAGGAAGCCGTGCCGGCGCACGAGCGCAACCCGGACGAGTTTGTCAAGATGGGAGGTAAGGGAGATGAAACACTTTACGGAGATGAAGAGATTGCGAAAGAAAAGGCACAGGCAGAAGAAGAAAAGGCAGGGGCAAAAGCAAAGGCACAATAGAGGGCGACGATGGTAAGAGTGCGACAATGACTCGGAGATGAAAGCAACAATTTGACCACGACGGCAAAAAGCGAGTAAATGTGTATGAGTATCCGCAGTGAAGCAATTGCATGATGACCAGATGGATGTCATCAAGAGTGGCTTGAGTGGCTTGTGCTCGCTCATCGAAAGGGGCGGCGCGCGGCGATCAGACCATAATTTCCAGCGACAACAATAATTACTGCTCGAGCCGCTCCACGCAGCGAGTTGGCCTCTTCTCGTACTCGAACACCATCAGCAGCAACAATGGGTCTGTTGGCTGCCGTCACTGACGCCGTGTCGGCGCATTTGGGCGACAAGCCTCTCTCGCTCGCCATGGCCATTGTCGCCGGCGCAACCTTCGCCCTGGCCATTGTGCTCAACGTGCTCTCGCAACTGCTGCCCGTCCGTCGCAAGGGTTCGGAGCCGCCGCTTGTCTTTCACTGGGTGCCCTTCATTGGCAGCACCATCACCTACGGCATTGATCCCTACAAGTTCTTCTTCAACTGCCGTGAGCAGGTCTGTCGCTGCTCCGTCGACGCTTCCTTGCAGAGTCCCGGCTGACTTGATTGACCCCAGTACGGTGATGTCTTCACCTTCATCTTGCTCGGCAAGAAGACGACCGTCTGCCTCGGCACCAAAGGCAACGACTTCATCCTGAACGGCAAACTCAAGGACGTCAACGCCGAAGAGATCTACAGCCCCCTGACCACTCCCGTTTTCGGCACCGATGTTGTCTACGACTGCCCCAACTCCAAGCTCATGGAGCAGAAGAAGTTTGTCAAGTTTGGTCTGACCACCGAGGCTCTGCGCTCCTATGTTTCCGTCATCGCCGCCGAGACCAAGGACTTCTTCGCAAACTCCAGCTTCTTCAAGGGAGATTCTGGCGAGCTCAACGTCCCCAAGGCCATGGCCGAGTTGACCATCTACACTGCCAGTCGCTCGCTCCAAGGCAAGGAGGTTCGTGCCAAATTCGATAGCACCTTTGCCGATCTCTACCATGACCTTGACATGGGCTTCACTCCTATCAACTTCATGCTTCCCTGGGCTCCTCTCCCGCAAAACCGCAAGCGCGATGCTGCACAACGCAAGATGACGGAAACATACATGGACATCATCCAAGCCAGACGCGATAGCGGCAAGACCAAGCCCGAGGATGGCGAGACTGACATGATCTGGAACTTGATGAACTGCGAGTACAAGACTGGCCAGCAAATTCCCGACAAGGAGATTGCTCACATGATGATTGCTCTGCTCATGGCTGGCCAGCACAGCTCTTCGGCCAGTATCTCTTGGATTCTGCTTCGTCTGGCTTCCCGCCCTGACATCGTCGAGGAATTGCTTGCCGAGCAAAAGGCTGTTCTTGGTGCTGATCTACCCGACTTGACTTTCGAAGATCTCTCTCGCCTGCCGCTTCACTCTCAGGTCGTCAAGGAGACCTTGCGCCTGCACAGCCCTATCCACAGTATTATGCGTGCCGTCAAATCACCCATGCCTGTCGAGGGCACTCCCTACGTTATTCCTACTACCCACGTCTTGCTTGCCGCCCCCGGTGTTACCTCCAAGTCTTCCGAGTACTTCCCTGAGCCTGAGCTGTGGGAGCCGCATCGTTGGGACGCCGAGGCAAGCGAAAAGTACAACGGCCTTAAGCCTATCATCGCTGCCAATGCCGAAGACGACGAGAAGACTGACTACGGTTACGGCCTGGTATCCAAGGGTGCCAGCTCGCCTTATCTTCCCTTTGGTGCTGGTAGACATCGCTGCATCGGTGAGCAGTTTGCCTACGTGCAGCTGCAGACCATTCTTGTGACCATGGTCCAAACTTTCAAGTTCCGCAACCTTGAAGGCCGCAAGGGTGTTGTTGACACTGACTACTCGGTAAGATTTCCTATTTCTAGCATATCCTTGTTCTCACGCTGACCTGTCCATCTCTCACAGTCTTTGTTCTCCAGACCCTTGACACCGGCCTCTGTCCGTTATGAGAAAAGAGTCAACGAGAAGGCATGAACAACATGATTTGGTTTCTAGAACAATGTACAGTTTGTAATTCACGATATGGTGATAGAGGACAACGTTTCACGCAAACAAGGGCATTGATATCCCCCTGGTTTGCACTCCAATGCATTCTTAATTTCAATTTTCTTCTTCTTTTTATTTGGTCTGTTATGCGGTTCTGCGCTTGTGCTGTATAGAACGACTGTGACCTTTGGCGTTGGTATGGCCGATTATTGACCTGGTCCAACGAGTGCCGTTGATTAATTGTTTGTTGAACTAATTAGTGCCGTAGAGGGCGCAAAAAAAAAGCTTGCTTAGAGTCTCGGATTTAGGCGAGCAACAAAAGCTTTTTTTGTTTTTCGCCCTTGGACATTGTTTCACCCTTGACTTTTTCTTTTCTTACTCATTCCTTTACTATGCAACCATTGCATTGCAATGAGACGCTATGCTTTTTACTTCTACAGATCACCTGGAGAAAAGCTGCAAACGACCATTATGGCAAGCGGAGTGAAAAGCATAGCCAAGTCTGAGGTGGAAGAAGATGAGAGTTGAGTCCAAATGATATACGTTGGGATTCATTCTCGGCGTATTAATCCCTGTGACGCAGCGGCTAGCGTGTCGTTCTTATAATTGCTCCAAGGAGCAGATTATGCAATGCGAAAGTCGCGAGTTCGAATCTCGCTAGGGATATTTTTTGTGGACTTTTGCTTCACTGGATGCATGCTACAGTACTATCACCGCACGTCTGTGTTTTTGCTGGCAAAGGTCATTCAACGTATGAGGTGTCTTATGATCTGATCCCACAAGTATCATGCATTTCGAGTTTTGGGTCAATTGCTAAAGCGTCGTCAAACAATCACATATGATCAAACATACTAACATCCATGCCTGAATTTTCGTTCGACGCATGTCAATTCATTCGGCAGTTCTGAAAAGACCAACATCATTGTTGCGAGTCCAATCTATCAAATCTGACACGTGCTTGTGTAACTCAGAATACAGATTTGCATGACGAGTATCCGCGTGATGATGACATTCGGTGTCTAGGACAGTCTGAGAGGCAGCAGCGACTCTCAGGCGCCAGCACTTGCTATTCGATCGAGAGTCTTATCGCGCAATGTCTTGTTCCAGCCAGGCTCCAAACTACCAAATACGAGCTCGGAATAACTGCTCAACAGGCTGCCATTCGCATCTCTCAGCGAAACCGGAGTTAGGATGCCGGCGAATGCACGTGATTGTTCAGCAAACAAGGACGGCATAGCCCCTCCTCCCGCGCGGGCCTCGATCTCCATTCACCCAGAGAAGTTGTGAATCATTTCCCAACCCTCCAACACTCGTCAATCTGCTTTTCTGCTTCTTGCACCCACACTTTCGCCCATCCCGTCTCCATACAACAACACTTTTCGGCCAACAACACTCGCCCTCGTTGCCAGGCCTTCGCCCACCACGCCACCACCCCGCCATCTCCCCGGCGCAAAGCCGCGACTGCCGCAACTGGCACTTTTCAGATCCCACTTCTATCCTTGCAGCACCCTTCTTCGATTCTCACAGCGGCCCTTGTCTGTACACCTCGCTCCGACCATTCAATCCCGGTCGCTCCGAGTTTTCCGGGACTCTCGTCAATACCACACTCTATCCAATCTCGTCGCAATGTCATCCGCACCTACCGGAACAATGACCATGAACGATTACACATTTCCTACCGAGCGTCTGCGATCGCAATTAAGAGACCCGTCAAGGACACCATTGGTACTCGTGGCTTGCGGCTCCTTCAGCCCAATCACGTTCCTTCATCTGAGAATGTTCGAAATGGCTGCCGACTACGCCCGCTTCAACACAAACTTTGAGGTTGTTGGCGCCTATATCAGTGCTGTCGGTGATGCATACAAGAAGAGTGGCCTCGTCAAGGCAGAGCACAGAATCAACATGTGCAGTCTGGCTGTTGAGCAGAGTAGCTGGATCAGTGGTATGTTTTTTTTCTTGCTATCTTGCAGTCAGTCACGACATCCGTTACTGACTTTTTCGGCAGTTGACCCATGGGAGGCCCTCCACGAAGATTACCTCGAGACGGCCAAGGTGCTCGACCATTTCGAGCACGAAATCAACACAACCCGTGGGCCTTTCAACACCCCGGAAGGCCCTAAGAAGGCCAAAATCGCCTTGCTCGCTGGTGCTGATCTGATTCAGACCATGTCTGCTCCTGGCGTGTGGGCACCCAAGGATATCGATTACATTTTGAGCAATTTCGGCGCATTCATCATCGAGGTATCTTGATCCCCCGACTTGCTATAGAAGTTCCAGACTGACACAGAACAGAGAGCCGGTACCGACATTGACGAAGCACTGTCAACGCTGCAACAGTGGAAGGACAACATCCACGTTGTACAGCAGCTGGTGCAGAACGACATCTCTAGCACAAAGATCCGCCTCTTCCGTAAGCGAGACATGAGCATCCGTTACCTGGTGCCCGAGCCCGTTGTCAGATACATTGAAGAGCAAGGACTGTACGACGAAGACGGAGCCAGCAGCACGCACGAGGCGCAAAACTCGAAGAGACCTGGTGAGAGCGCGGGCGCTCCCTCGCAGAACATGTAATATTTGCTCGCCTTTCTGAAGACGCAAACTCGTTTCAACGCTTTCTCTCCCTGACCTTGAACTTGACGCCCTCTTTGTTGACGCCTCCAACGGTGTTGTTCATGCGTGCCCGCTGATCCTGGAGTTGCGTCAGGGCTGCAGAAAGGTCACGCTCGCGGTCTTTGAGCGCTTCGAGGTGGTTCTGCAGCACTTCCTGTGCACGCCTCTTCTTCCGTCGCTGCCTGATTTGCTCTTTTGAGAGACCCTCGCTATCACTCTCTCCACCCTCGCTCTTGCCGCCGTCACTGCCGCCGCCATCTCCGTCCAGACCATCAAGATCGTCGAGTTCATCCAAGTCGCCCAAATCTGCAAGATCTCCGAGATCCAGATCCATGTCATCGTCGTCAAAGTCGGCCTGGACTCTTTTCTCCTCGACCATATCGCCATTGTCGTCAAACACGGTCTTCTTGCTCAAACTCGATGCATCAACTCCCGCAGACATCAAAATGGCATGCTTTTCGATCTTCTCCCTCGCCCGACGAGTCTGTTGCAACACCGTCTGCAGATAGCCAGCATCCTGTGTCTTGAGTAGTTTGACGACATCCATATTCATCGGCGTCTGCGAGCCGTTCTCTTGTCCCCTCTTTGACTGCTGCACGCCCTTTTTTGTCGTTCTAGAAATCATGCCGAATGCGAATTCGTCCGGATTGCGTTCTGCGGCCTTTTGGCGCAGGACTTTGAGGCGGCGTTTTTTCTCATTGTGGTCTTTTGCTCGGAGGGAGTAGTCCTGGTTTTGTATCTGTCAATATCGGGTCTTTGTGGAATGTAGATATCAAGTTATAGAAAACCCAAGTCAAAAAACGAACCTTGTGTTTTTCCAACAGACCCCATTTTTGGCGTTCGAGTGGTTGGGCGCGTTCTTTGTGGTTGCGCCGCTGGACGGCGTTGCGCATCGACGACATGGCTAAATTTTTCTTGCGTTTGTGTGTTTTCTATGTCTTTTGTGAGATTTCGGATATTGACTAGTTGTAGGAAGAAGAGTGGAAGGGCGTGGCGTGATCGAGAGATGATTGCAAAGGGAAGAAAATGTCGCGAGCGTGAAGGAAAGGGCCTTATGGGAATTAATCAAGAAGCGGAGCAAAGAAAGAGGCTTGGCGTTTTGCGGGGAGGGATGTCTTCTTTCTTGATGACCCTGTCTTTTTTTTTCCTACATCACAAGAGCCATCCAAACCCCATCTGCTATTTAAAATCAAAAAAGAACGATGTCATGTTTATCCCATTGAGAACGAATAGATATCTACTTTGATTTAGGGGGACCGCCATTCCATGTTTCTCAGCTGTGGAGTATTGTTTTCTTCTCTTGATCGCCTTCATCCATTGAGAAGCCCTCGTTCTTGTGCAGTTGCGTGTCACCTGCCATAATGAGCCGAATGATTTCTTGATCAAAAGGATGCTGTCTCAGAGCAGAGTAAAGACGTCCTGCATCCTCTTCCGCTCTCTACCAACTGCGTGTCGAGACTTTCACAGCAGCAATTTGAGCGATTGGAGTCATGGACTCGGACAACCTGATAGACTTTGTAGTCACCACCGATCCTGGCGTCAAGGCATCCAAGGTATGCACCATTGAGGCCCAGCGCTGGAAAACTGCTTTAAAAACCTTTTGGTGTGCTTGTCCAGATCCACCAAATCCGCGATTCCGGAAAGAGGAACGGCAAGAGGTTTCCTGTGCCAAAGGGCATAATCGTGCCTGATGGATGGCTCCGATGAGCGAAGAGGAGTTGGCACATGGAGCTTCCAAACGGAAAGTCGGGTTTTGTTTAGCGTAGCATGAAGGAGCTCATGACATGTTCACAGATCGGGAGCAATGTGTTGCTTGAACTTTCTGTTTGCTCTGTCGGCAGGCCTGTTCTCGAACTGGGAACCGTGAATTTCAAAGACGAATGGCTTCTTTTGTTCGGTCATATCGCTGTCACCATCCGAGTCTTGGTTAGGGGCAAAAGGGAGCTGGAATCTGAAGATGGTGTATTCTTTCGGTACGACTGGCAAGACTTGTCAGCAAAGATGTGACGATCGAGTGGGGCAAGCGACATTACCCTTGAGCTCGTTCTTTGGAGTGATGATCTCAAAGGTGAACTTTGTATCCTTGACGACGATGCCTTGAATGCCGACCCTTCCCACGCAGCGACACCTCACGACATTGACCATGGCACCATGGTAGTCAGCGCTGGCCAGCAAAGGCCCAACAGCAGCAGCATTCACATAGCGGACCTTGTCCATAGCCAAAATCTCTCGCATGTATGCGCACCACATCTTCCAAACAGGCAGATAGATTTCATATCTGCGCTGATCTTTGGGGATGTCATAGACACCCAGATGTCTCTTTTGTTTTGCGGTCAAAGGACGAGGTTTCTTTGATTTCCGAGCGGCTGTTGCCTTTGCGAGGCGGGCTTTTTGTCTTTGGGCGCGGGCATCTTGTTTAGGGTCGGGCGAGGAGGGTCGCAGGAGCAGAGGACGGTTTTGGATTTTGTCGCGGAAGATTTGGGAGCTGGAGGTGGCATCGTGGGCGCGGGACAGGAGGCTGAGAGCAGGGTGCTCTTTGTCGGTCGACGACATGATGGTCTTGCCTTGACTAGAAGACGGAGATGACGGACTTGACTTGTCTAGAAGGAAGACAAAGAGAGATTAAAAGTTACAGGGTCGTCATGGGCTTGGCATCATCAAGGTGGAAGAGAAGCCTCGATTCTTTTTGTCATACAAATGATACAACAACTACTTGTGCGACAATGGCCCCAGCTACTCCTGATCTGTCGGTTAAGTATACGCTGCTGCAACTGAGTGTCATCTCATCGAGCAACATCTCGAACCGCACAGCCGCCCTGATTGCTCACGTCAAGTCAAGTCCGGCCGACAACAAACCTGCCATCGTCGCTCTACACGCCAAAGCCACAGTCGCCAACAAACTCATCAGCATTGTAGAAATTGCAAAGAGGGACTTGAAGGACAATGGTCAGAAGGTCTACCAATACAATGCTCTTGGCTCCAAGCTCGTCCAGATGAAGCCTTCCTCCAAAGATGCAACCGACCATGAGCCAATGACCGACGATGAGCCTGCTTTCGAAGATCCAGGCCAGAAGACGACTGTCAGGAATGTTCCCAACATGACCACTTATCTGACTTTGCACCCTGTCAAGGAGCTCAGAGACGCCTATGGGTAGTTTAGTCCACCTCTCTGCCTGCTGTGAACATGGCTAACCTGCCTGCCTTTTTGTAGCGAACAAACCGGATGATCTACCGGCCATTCTCCCCATCTACACCACTGTCCATGAGATCCACACTCATACGTCTTGACCAGCTTCGACCCGCTAGTCAGTCGACCGCGCCATCCGGCTGCTACTCTCCAGCAGCTCCTTCAGATGTCATGACCGGAGACCGGTCTTTTTTAGAGTCTCCGCTTGACCAGCTCGGGTACGCTGTCGATCATGCACAAAAGTTGCAGGACTCACTAACTCCGTCTTGAAGAGAAGACCGAACGTTATAATGTCTTCATTCTGCGAGAGCTCAAAGAGAAATCGTAATTGCCAAGGGGAATGATATAAAATGCCCAGGTCTTGCTGCTTTTTCCCATCGATTTACCAATCGTTCTTTCCTCATCCTCTAAATTTTGGCTCAATCATAATCCAAGCCTCCGACGGGCCATCCGTTTGCATCTCGTTCAATTTCAAGCAGCTCTTCCTCCACTTCTGCGCCCGCTCCAGCATCGCTTTCTTGTTCAGCATGAGCTGCAGGTTCATGAAGCTCTCCTTCTTCGACAATCTCTGCCATGTTAGCGCTGGTTTCCTCAACCATCTCTTTGCCATCAATCGAGCTCGAATCCTCACGGTCACATGGATCGCTCTCGTGCTCGATGCTCGAGAACCATCCAAACAGCCTGTCTCGAATCTCAGCCTTTGCTGCCAATGCTGCTCGAACCGACACGAATTCAAGATGGCAGATCCCCTTCTCATCCTTGCTGACATCGATGAGCCCGCTATGCTTGAACCCATGTTCTCCAGCTCGCAAGACAGCAGCCCAGAAAATCTCGCATTTCATGCTTTCGTGTAGACCGTGGATGGCCAGGCAACGCGTGATACCTTTGTACACCATATCATCCGCCAGATATCCGTTCACGGGAGATGCAGGGCTGTTGAGTAGACTGAACCTTGGCTGTGTGCTCTGTTGCACCGAGTCTAGGAATTTGCGAGCGTGGTCGGCGTGAAGGAAGGTGATTAGCATGCTTTTACTGCCTGTGAGTGCTATCGTCTGCATTGGTTGGAATTTGACGATTGTGCCTCCTGTAACCGTGCGAATGATGTCTTTGAGAGGAAGTATTTCGGGTATGTGGGTTACGAGGATGGTTCGTAGGGCGTTTACGCTTGGAGGTGGGTCGTACATGACCAGTGCTTGGTTTCTGCGGAGTTGTGCTGCGTGTCTCTGTTTTGCTGCGTTGATTCTTTCTTCAGCTAGCGATTCTGCAGAACCTTCGGGGCTCTTGGGCTCTGTGGCGTGGTTGGTTTTGGTGGAGTTTGTTGGTGCTTTGGCCTCTGTAGGCTCTCCTGATATCAGATCAGGCTCTTTGGTCCTTTCGACTTGGATTATTTGCTCTTCGATTTCTGGAAACTCGATCAGATCTCCTTGCACCTCTTGCGTTTTGCTTTTCTTTTGCTGTTGAGCCCATTGTGATGCGTTGATGCCGTCGACTGTTGGCTTGTGGTCTTTGTATCGATCCGCAAGACTCTCAAGTGAAAGCGGCTTTTCTGGTTTCTTTGCATGCCGGACTTGTGAGATTGCATGAGAATGTAGGTTGTTGGGTTTGATGAAAGTAGGAGGTTCTTGATGGGTGGTGCCGCTGCCGCTGTTTTCGAATGTGAAGAGTGTTTCTTCTTTACTGCTGGGTTTGTGCTGGGTGGTCTGGGGTTTTTCATCTTCTCGGTGAAGTGGAACGAGGCACTTGGCTTTGAATGTTCGGTCGAGACCGGGATTGGCTGGAGTAAGAGCCGTGTTCGATGGCAGAACCACAGACGATGGCATCGACTCGACGTTTCTGTCGCCATACTCCTGATCTCCAGCCTCGATACTCTTCTCCCTCTCTTCTCTTTCTTCAAACTGCGACTCTCCTCTCGGCTGCACTCTCGCTTCAATCCTACGCACCGATCTCTCAAGCCTTCTGCCACGAGACTGACATTTGCTCGGAATTGGTGTGTTGCTTGTACATCCGTTTATTGCGAGCTGTTTTGCCATATAATTGATGCATTGCTGTGCTAATGCGTGTTGCTCCTTTTCGATCCGGAGCTCGACTTCTAGGGATGAGATCCTTTTGGCCATGGCGATGGTCTCGATCAGGTGGGGATCTTTGGTCAGGCAGGACATGGTTGCTAGTTTTCGGTGGTTGTAGAAAGTAGGAAAGAGAAGAAGAGAAGAGAGGTGGTGGGAGAAGGAAGAAGAGAGTAGAGGAGGGGAACAAGTGCTACAAGAAGGAAGTAGTGAGAGGCAGGGAGTGTGAACAGATGAGAAAGAGAAGACTCAGAAAGGTCTACTATAGACATATTTCCGCATCCGAGAGAGCTCCAAAGTGAAACTTGAGCAGTGGTCAAGATCTTCGGAGAAATGGTTTAGAGACTGTATGTGAGAGCATGTATGCTTGAGATTGCCAGGAAATAGAGTAAGTGATGGTAGATACTGGGAAAACCGAGGTTGTCATATTCAACTGTCAATTCAATCACGGCCGTGAAAGACGAATTAGCAGCGAGTTAGTGAGAACGGTGTCACAAGTTTCCATTGGAATCGGTTGTAGATGAGGCGGCGTCCGACATCACTTTCTTTCAACCCGCTAACGAAACCCGGAGACTACATGCTGAAGAGTCTAACCGAGATTCAAAACTTTCTTTGTCAGCACAGCGGCATAGTCCAGGGATGGGTGAAGGCCCCCGAAGAACATAAAATGATATGCGAAAATGGTTCTTCAAGCTCTCTGCATAATCCTTGGGTTTCACCTACTCTGAGCTCCTGGTGGATTGCCACTATCGAGGCTGATACAGCCTCGTGCCTCGAGGTGACTAGAGTCTAACGAGACGTGAATAGAGGATTGTCGTATCATCGTCGATAGTATTGAGCACTTTGCAGTGGGCCTTCTAGGGTAAACGTATCACAGAATCTATGTTGCCCTGGTTCAGGATGAGTTCTGGCTTCGTGGTATGCAAACAATTGCGGCGACCATCAATAGAAAATGGTCTGGATGCGAGCCCAAACAATGTAATGCGAACCACAGCAGGCGAACTAGTTGAGACAGGCGACTCCTCCGTGGTGAAGGGGTCGTTCAAACGACAAGACACGATCCCCCTTCAAATCGAGATATGATGGGGCCAAATTTGTGCCCGGCGACAAAGGCTCTTCAGCATGATCTTGAAGATGACGATGCCCAGCAAGAACTCACAGACCTCCGCAACAAAGGCCGATCTCGGTCAAGATCTCTCCGCAACCCCGCAGATCTTCTCCATTCTTCTCCAACTCTCGGCATTTGTCATTATTGCCAAAACGCAACAAGCCGCACCTAAAGTCTTTGTGGAAGGCTTGAAGCCTTGGTGAAAATGGTGGACAGACAAGCATCGTCAAGGCTTCAAAGGCAAGCCAAACTCAAGCCCAACATTTTCCGCCGTTAATGCCTCCTTGATGGATGGCCGAGGCAGAAGCAGAAGACAAACGATATGCTAAAAAGATAAGGGAAGACGTATCAATATGATGCACGTGAAGGAGCAGTAATGGGAAGATCGGCGGTTCCTGCCAGTACGTCGCACGTGTATATAGTTGTGACGATCCGCCAATATCTTTCTCTTCGTTTCTGTTCTTTGTGACACCATTACTCACACCCTTTCTTTGCTTCGCCAAGGGTTCACTAATAATGTCGCACTCGCCAACCAGTATGGATAGCCATGGTCATCTCGAAGAGAAGGCTGGCATCTCAAAATTGGAGAAAATCGATACCGACCTTCATGATCCTGATGCCGGACTGAGCGATGAAGAGAGAGCAGCAATCGTAAATGCCATCTTCCGAACACTGCAATTCGATACAAAAGCTGACCCTGCATGTTATCAGGACAGAAAGCTCGTTCGAAAGCTAGACTTCAAGCTCATCCCTTGGGTCAGTCTTTTCACCCTCTCCCAACACTCACGTCGCTCACAGAAGCATAGCTGTCATTCCTGTATCTCATCTCTTTCCTCGATCGGACCAACATAGGAAACGCCAAGGTGGATGGCCTCCAAGAAGACCTCCATCTCACGCCGGGCCAATATAACGCGACACTGTCCATCTTCTTCGTCTCCTATGCCGTTTTCGAGCCCTTGACGAACGTTCTGCTCAAGAAATGGACCCCGCGAGTTTTCCTTCCGCTTTGCATGTGAGTCTTAGTCCTTGACAACGAGTAGATCTGGAGATCTAGCTCTTACCTCTGCAATGTGGGTCTTGTACTAATCAGCTTCAATAGGACTGTATGGGGAATTGTCATGGTGACGATGGGCCTCTGTCACAACTATGCCGGCCTTGCTACTGCACGATGGTGGCTTGGTTTTGCCGAGGCAGGGTTGTTCCCAGGTGTCAATTATTATCTTTCGGCGTGGTACAAGCGAAAGGAACTAGGCATTCGCGCAGCCATCTTTTTCAGCGCAGCCGCGTTGGCAGGTTCTTTTGGTGGTCTATTGGCAGCAGGAATTGCTCAGATGAGGGGAGTTGGTGGAAAGCCTGGCTGGGTAAGGAAAATGCAGAGTGCGATGCTTTGAAGCCTATGCTGACGCAGAAGTCAGGCTTGGATTTTCATCCTCGAAGGATTGGTCACGGTTTTGGTCGGCGTTGCCTCTTACTGGATGGTCCACGACTTCCCGGATCAGGCCAAGTTCTTGTCACCCGATGACCGTGCTAGAGTCCTCAGAAGACTCAAGGAAGATCAGCAAGCAAGTGCTGAACATGAGGTATGCGTATTGTGGTGCTTCACGAGAAGGTGTCCGATAATGTTTGATGCTGACGTTCGACCTTGTAGGAGTTCAAAATGACATATTTCTGGCAGAGCTTGACGGATTGGAAGACATTGTGCTTCGCGATCATTTACATGGGCGCAGACGGCGCCCTGTATGCCTTCTCGCTCTTTTTACCCACTATCATCGCAGCACTGGGCTATACCGGCACCAAGGCAAACCTGCTTTCGGTACCACCCTATGCTGTTGCCGCCGTCTTCACCGTAGTCATTGGCTACATTGCCGACAGGACACAGAAAAGAGGCTTGTGCAACATCTTTGTCTCTCTGCTCGGCATGGTTGGCTTTATTATGCTTTGTGCGTACGGGTCCATGTTTTCGAGAATACTTTGCTGACTTTGCTCCGTAGTGGCTTCTCAGAACCCGAATGTCAAGTACGCGGGCACGTTCCTCGGTGCTCTGGGCATCTATCCGTAAGTGATGTCGGACTCTCCTATAGGTTTGAAGCTGATTTGTGTCGCAGCTGCATTGCCAACACAGTGACTTGGGTCAGCAACAACGTCGAGGGCGCGTACAAGCGAGGGGTCACGATCGGTATTGTGATCGGATGGGGAAACCTTCAGGGTGTCGTGTCCTCGAATATTTACAGGGCAAAGGACAAGCCGAAATATTACCTCGGCCATGGCGTTGTGTTGGCATACCTGACTCTGTTCTTGTTCTTGGGAAGTCTGGCGACGCACCTTGCGCTGGAAGTCGAGAATAAGAAGAGAAAGGCCGGCAAGCGCGATCACTGGGTCGAGGGCAAGGACGACGCAGAGGTCAGAATGATGGGAGACAAGAGACCAGACTTCCTCTACGTCACATAAGCAAGGCGATCGTGGAAGCTTGGACGATGGCTGACCTGCTCTTCAAAAGATTAATAGACAACGTGCGCGTAATGCAGGAATGGCAAAGTTCGTATAGATTGGGGGGGTATCAAAAAAAAGAAGAATCCTCGACATCAATTTCTCCAGACACGGACTTGCTTGTCCTGACCTCCACTGCCTACTCTGTCGCCATCGGGGCTCCAATCCACGGCAAAAACTTGATCTTTATGGCCAGGCAGATCTTCTTTGAGCTTGCCGGTCTTGACATCCCAGACTTTGAGGGTAGTGTCTTTGCTGCCGCTGACAAGAAGCCTACTATCGGCACTGAAAGCAACTTGATACACAGGACCAACATGACCCTTGAGTGTAAAGAGAAAAGTTCCATCCGCGGCGTTCCACAACTTGATAAGATTGTCAAAGCCAGCAGAAGCGAGCAGTGTACCATCAGGCGAGAAAGTGACATGGTTGACTTGTTTCTGATGACCTAGCAGGCGCGTCACGGGTTTGGTCGAAGTCATGGGTGTCCAGAGATATATCGTGCAGTCGTCACTGGCCGACACCAATCTCTCGACAGCCTTTCCGCCGGTCTTCTGATTGTTGACGCCGGCGGCGGCTTCATAGCGTTCTTTTGCTTTTGCGCGTTTCTCTTCTTCTGTGGCGGGCACGCCCTTTTTGCCCGTGTGGTCGTAGAAGGCAGTGCGCAGGGCGAAATCGGTCGATAGGGCGAGGTGGTTGACCCAATGGGCGTGAGAGTTGAGGGTATGCACCAGCGAGCCTGTCTCGGCGGACCAGACTTTGATTGTCTTGTCGTGTGAAGCTGTGTAAATGAGGCCTGCACCTCCCCAGCGCACGCAGGTCACGTTGCCCTTGTGGCCAGTCAATGCCAGATCGGCGCGTTTACTCGTGGCATCCCAGATGCGGACTGTGGCGTCTTTGGAAGCCGATGCGATACGAGGTCTTCCAGCTTGTTGCATGTGATATGGCTCCCACGACAGAGAAGTAACCCATTTGCTGTGTCCCTTCATAGGTCCTCCTAGAGGCTTGCCAGTCTGAGGATCCCACAAACGCACTGTATTGTCCATACTGCCAGTAGCCAATAACTGACCATTGGGCGAGAAACTGACGGCGAGGACCCAGCCTGTATGGCCAGTAAGTGTGTGCATGGGAGTGCCAGTATCGCAATCCCAGATACGAGCAGTCTTGTCACCACTGCCTGTGGCCAGACGAGAAGATGAAGAGGGAGAAAATTGTGTTGCGAGAATGGCCTCGCCGTGTCCACTGATGGCTGCTGAACATCTCGTGACGGCTTTTACTCGAAAGACTGCTTCTGCGCGGCAAGGAATGTTGAGCTGGACTTCGGTCGTCGAGTCGCCGGAAAGGAAGGCGGAAATGATTGCTTGCTGGTCAAAGTCGCCGGTGCCGAGCGGGTTGTAGAAGCGGTAGGGAAGGCGCTCGCCGGGATCTTCGCGTCCGAGGAGGGTGTTCAGTAGCAGAGAAAGATTCTTGGGCGACAATTCCGACAGCGGGACTGTCACGACGGGACCTTGTGAATCGCCCGAGTCGGCATCGACGAACTGAATGCGCTGAATGCCATCGGGCATCTGCGCGGGTTCGACCTGTTCGCGCGATCGCGCGGCGGCGGCGGTCTTCTGACGCTTCGATGGAGGGGGTAATTGTGTTGCCATGTCGAGTGCTTGGATGGCGGTCTGTGTTTTGTGGTATTCTTTGTCGACATGGTCAAGAAATTTTGGCTCTCTGACGCCGCCTGCTGCTGCCAAGCTCCGCAAACTCCGGCCACTGCAGTCTTGACCTTCTGTCCCTCCTTCCTATTTCGGCCACAGACACGCACATTACTCAAGCTCCAAAGCGAATTGTCAAATTAGCATTACTTGCAAGCTCAGCTGCCGCAGCTATCAGATGTTCCTATGTACCTTCCATGCTTTCGTGTGATGTCAAGCTAAGATGAAAAACAGAATCAAGTACTTCGTGTCCGCCCCTTGTGCAATCAACATCCATTGTCGTCGTCGTCCATTATCGTCGTAAAGCAAATGCTGCATATGTATTCTTCATCTTCCCTCCTTCCTTCGGTTTCAGCCATCCTTTCTCACTTGTCCGAGTCCGAGATAGGTGCCGAGATGGTACCCTCGATGTCTTCGTCATCATCGTCGAGAACGCCTGTGTACAGGCCAAAGAGAGGATTGACAATGGCACTACCCATGCCATAACCAAAGTGCTCCCATGTCGCCAAGGGAGATGGCTCGTAAGGGAAGCCGTTGTGCTCGCCGGTTGGGAATTGATAGAAACTCTGACCCGTCATGTTCATATTCATGTACGAAGGCTCAGCAGCTCTGAAGCCCATGGGTGCCGCTGCAACAAACATCGGACCTTGATGATATCCAGATGTGAGATGTGCCATCTCAGTGGGCTGCTCGACAGTGGCATCCTTGACATTGACTTCCATGTCCTCGGCCTCTTCGTCGTGTTCCACTGCGGCTCTCTTGCGCTTGTTGCGACCAGACTTGCGTGCGATTTTGTGGGTTGACTCGTCGTCAACTTGGTCACCTTCGTGGGGCTTCAAATCAACAGCAGTGGCTGCTTGTTGTTTACGACCTCTCTTCTTGGCCCTCGGGCGGACAATGGTCTTGGTGTTGAATTCAGGGTCCTCGACTTCTGAAGACTTCTTATCCGCCGAGGTTTTCCTGCGAGAAGCACGCTTGGCCTTTGGCGAGCGAGGTGGCAGCTCTTCGCCTGACAGGAGATCATCTTCAGCTGGTGGCTGACCAGAGATGGCCCTGACCTTGTGGATTCTGCCACCGGGGCTGAAGACCAGCTCCTTGTTATGGATCAATTCAGACATGGTAGCAAGACGGTCGTTGACAGAGGTGTCCTTCTTCTGGTTACGCTTCTTCTTCAGCTCTGGGGTAGCAGCGTCGAACAGACCCATGCCTGGCCACACGACCCCTTTGAGCTTGCTGGCGTCATCATCTTCCATGTCTCCAACGTGAGGTGTCTGACCCTTCGCCTTACGCTTCGAGGGCAGAAGTGACATGTCAGATGAAGGTTGGTGAGTGCCATCCTCGAGCGATGGCTCTTCTGGCTTTGAGTAAAGGTAAGGAGTGGCACCCCAATTGTACATCGGCGCAAAAGCAGCGTAGGGGAGAGGGTAGACAGATGAAGCGTCATCGGAGGGACCTGAAGAAAAATTGCCGGCTGGCGGATCGTCTTCCTTTTTGATGGTCTTTTTGTTGGCATGAGGTTCTGAAGGAGAGAAAGTTAGCGAAATCGGTCCGTTGGGACAGAAGCCTAAGCATTTACCAGTCTTGATCTTCTTGCGTTCTTCCTTTTGGTTCATGCGCTCCGACATGAAGGCCTCAATGTCATTTTCGGCATACCATATGTCGTAATGCTCGATGGATTGACGAGCTTCCTCATCGGCAGCAGAGCGGACCTTGATCTTGTAGTAGGTGGACAAGTGTGCCTTACTGCTAATGTGCGTAAGGAGATGAGAGAGGTCGCTGAAGTTTGGATTGCGTGCGCAGATGTTGCAGACAAGAGGGATGGTTTTCTTCTGCGCCTGAGTGGGTGCAGGAGCGGGAAAGTCCATGGCTGCTGATGCAGATGGAGTAAGAGAACGTGTAGAATAGAGTGAAAGGAAGGAGTGAACTGATGCCAGGCACAGTGGTGGGGACCTGTCTGCTGGGATGGCGACTGCAACCACAGCTCTGGAAAGAGGTGCTTTTATCGCACGGAAGGAACCATTCATGCGTCCGGGCGTCGCTTAGTCTCCGATAACCACCGGCGATAGCGGATTGTCACGCCGACGAGGTCTTGGAGTTTCTGACGTACTTTGGTGTCGGTCTGTCAGAGTTGCTTGCTGCCAGATGTGTCGTTGAGATGTAAGTGATCATGACCTCCTGCGTTGCGATGTGGTACCTAGGATTGCCTGAACTAGTTGCATGGTAGGCACATAAGGCTAATTGCGCTGTATTCTGATCCCAGTTCTCCATTAACTTGCTTCCAGGAAGAAGTCATATAGAGATACAGACGGCAAAAGCATGAGCTGATGAACGTTCTTTGAGAGCCCCTTTATACAGGTGCTGACAAGACTCATGGAGGTTCGCAAGGCCGATGACCTCAGCTATACTCAGGTCTACTCAGGCTCCGCAAGACACTCTCGTCGTGCTGCCTCGAGCAACCAGACAGGACATGCTTGACCTCGATCTGCGGGCGTCTGCGCGTTAGATGACACTGACCTTCCATCTAACAGAAATCATGATCATGATTCTTCGTTGTCTATACTTTGCTTACGAGCTAAGCTTCACACCTCGGTGGCTTCTATAAGGATTCATATTGACGTTGATCAGTCGAAACGCGTCTCGTGGCATGGCACAACACAAACTCGACGTCGCGAAGCGTCGGAGGTTCTTGTTTATCTCCTACATCTCGCTTATCGACGCTAGCGTGGTTCGCTAGAGGTATACCCGACGATCCCCCACATGACGTCGATGCCTTCGGCTCCGGTTGCCCGAGAGCCATAGACATAACATTACTGCTCTGCTGCCCCTCGCCGTTCCTCCAAGCACTCGACTACAAGACTCTACGCAAAAACAATGGGACTCAATGATGTGCCGACCGATATGAAGGCCATTCAGGTCGTCGAGGTACTTTACAGCTCCTTATTGTTTAATTGACATGCTCTAAATGATGACCTAGTTTGACAAACCATACAAGATAAACAAGGTCCCTGTACCCAAAGACCTAGCACCAGAAGACATCTTAATCAAGATTGGTGTGGCTTCAAACTGTCACACAGACAGCATGGTACAGCACGGAACGTTTGGCACAAAACTTCCCATCACAGCTTCACATGAGGGTGCAGGTACTGTAGTAGCTGTAGGTTCCTCGGTCACGAACTTCAAGCCCGGAGATCGTGTCATGTGCGGACTGCCCTATCATCCTTGTGGTCACTGCCAGGATTGTCATGGACCAGAGACATGGCGACAATACTGCACGAATATCGCAGGACACTCAGGCGTACACAGAGATGGCTTCTTTGCCGAATACGCACTCGTGGACGCCAGAACCTCAACACCGATCCCGGACGAGGTGACTCTCGAAAGCGCAGCGCCACTTGCATGTGCAGGCAGGACAATCTGGAGGGGTGTTTTGGAAGCCGACCTCAAGAGTGGTGAATGGATAGCTCTGGTAGGCTCAGGCGGCGGCTTGGGCCATCTCGGTATTCAATTCGCCAAAGCACTCGGATTGAATGTAGTCGGTATCGATGCCAGAGACGAAGGACTCAAGTTGACCAAGGAGAATGGAGCGGATGTGGTCATCGATGCCCGAGATGGCAAAGACAAAGTGGTCGAAGCGGTTCAGAAGGTCACTGGAGGAGCTGGAGTCGATGCATCCATCACTCTCAGCGATGCCGACGATGCTGCTGGACTGGCCTGCGCCCTGACCAAGATGCACGGTACGATGGTCCAAATTGCGCAACCAGACAACGTTGTCATCCCGTTTACAGAGTTCGTCTTCCGCGACATCAGAGTCAAGGGTTCATTACTCTGTTCTCCTGAGCAGAGTGTGAGCATGCTCAAATGTGTCGCTGAGAATGGTATCAAAGTCAAGACGAACCCCTTCTACGGGCTCGAC
>RZIQ01000042.1:155037-214391 GCA_003992365.1 Aureobasidium sp. P6 | reverse complement strand
CCACGCCGGTCGCTGATGGACGCGCCGTGAAGCTGAGGCAAGGACCGGCGGGGCGACACGCGCCCCGGTACCTTTGACCACAGCCCGCTCAACACACCCCGTGAGAACTTCCCCCGAGGGCTGGCATAAGTTTACGCTCCAAAGGAGAATTGCCGAAAGGGAAGCAGGTCTGTTCCTGCAGACTATATTTTCCCTGACAGGTGTGCTGTCTAAATGGTGCAGCACATTTTGAGTACTCCGGAGTGATTAACACTGCCATGTCCCTATTAAACATCTCTTCGAGGTTAAGACGTGTGTTGAGGTTGTGAATGTAAACGCTCAGATCTTGGGATAAGTCTGCGATAGCCGAGTCACTCAGTCACAGAATCGTCAGAGACTTTAAGCTTTTAGTAGTACGGATAGGTTGAGGATGTAGTCTTTGATCTGCGTGCCGCTAAGGGTCAAGACACGAGAGATAAAAATGAACGCGATGCCAAAAAGCTCTGAAGCATTGGACAAACAGGTAGCATCACGGTTATCCCCAAATCTGCGCTTTGTAGCGGACACGAGCTCAGGGAGGTTGTGAGCACGATCCACAGTTCCTGACTTGAGACAGGTTTCGGTGGGTGTTCAGCTGCTGGAGGTGAGCGATGATGACGAGCGCGCAGGAACGGAGTGAGCAGAATTGATGAAAACGTCCAGAGCGGATGAGCTGCGCAGAACTAATAGCAGGAATAGGTGCTTAGAGTGCAACCCAAGATAGCAGGAGTGGATGGTTGATTGCGTCCTTGGTAGTGAAGAACTTCCAGTATGCAGATTAATGGTTTTCCCCTGTCGTATCGCCTTGTGCTTCTTTGGCTTGGAGATGCTTTGAAAGAAATGGGTCGGGAGAATCTTCAGCTTGTTTTACAAGGGCGGAATCGTGTGGTGAATCAATTTCCTCGAGGTAGTTGGCGACTATACATGCTCGTGCCGCCTGCAACTCCATGCCAGGCTGCAGTCGTGCGATCGGTTCGTAGATGGTACGATAAGCAGGCTGTGGAAACCATATAAAATAGGGCACTTCGTCCACGGGAGCTGTAGGCGTGATTCGCGATAGATCATTTGTCATGATGGAACTGGCATTGATTGCCCGTCGTATGGGAAAGTCATTTATCTCGGCAGCTGGTTGATGTGGCCAGAACTTGGCAAACAGCGCATCATGGTAGATGCCCCGGATCAAGCACGGGAGCTCGCTTTGAATTTTTTGTGGAGGTCGCAGGCGCGTGTATCGATCAATGTTGCCGTGATACGCCGCTGACAACATGAGCAAGCCTTTGCCGACTGTAGGAAGATCTGCCGGAAGTGAAGAACAGAGTAGTGGTAGAACCACTGATTGATTGACTGAGCGAGGCTCGTTTCGTTGAGCCCTGTCCTCGGCCTAGTCACTAGGGTCACCCACGACGGACCCATTCTCATAGATACAGTAGAAGGGTGTGCATCAGCCAAATGAGGTTTTGTGAAGATCCGCCACTTCTAGTTGCACCTATGCTAAACTTACTCAAAGATGATCATTAGGTACATGTTGCAGTCAATTTTGGAACGTGGCAAAGACACGGCGAAACGGGTCAAGAAATCATGTTGTTGTTTCTCGAAAGGCGCAATAGTCATCAATGTCATCAGAGTGTCGAAAGAGCCGTGGTCTCGCTGATCAGATGGGAGTGAAGCTTTTCAACATCCTCGAAATGCTTGTCGCATGCTTCGATATAATGGCTCATTGAGGGGACTGGAGGGTCGAGTTAGATGATGACCCTTCCAACCAAGAGCAGGCGGTCTATGACTGCGGTAATCTCAGCGAGCGGTGCTGCTGTTCCAGGCTCGGTAATGCAGGATTGGGCTTGTCCGATGACGAATTTGGCGAGGTTGGATGAGATTCCGAATAAAGGATGGATACAGAAAGTGCACAGAGATGTGCCAGCAGGGGAAGGCTGAGGATGGTAAAGGCGGGGCGAGAAAGGGACCATTGCCATAAGTTTGAGGATAACGTGGCAGGCTTCTCTCTTGGAAAGATACTTGTTTTCGTCATACGACTATCCAAAAGCATGCTGGATTGGTGCAGGCAAACTGGGTCGTCAACTAATTGCGGATTTACTTACTTAGTCTTTGAGCATAAGGCGGACCACGGCGCCGAGGAGGCTGTGCTCTCGCTCGATGATTCTGAAGATCATGTTAAAATGACTGGTTGATACTTAGTTGGGAGGAGAGGTTCCTAAGCACGAAGTTCAGCATCATATTTGACGTGGACGTATGGTGAGTGCCTGTCAACGTGTTTGTGAGTGGAAAAAGCTAATACCTTGCATACGCCACTTCCCATCCAACAAATATCAAATCATCCGAAGACAGTCGAGCCGGTCTTGCCTCCAAGTGCAAGATAATTTGTCATGCAGCGCACTAGAGATTTCGCATATCGTCGCTTCTTGCGACCAGCAAATCATCAAAACTTCCAAGTCAGATGTTGTGTGTTGGCGACTCCGCCACATAATCTCCATCATAGTTACTGACAAAGTAGTAGTACATCCAGGGAAGCCTGTCGCAAGGTTATCTTGTCTAGGGTACCAGGTTGACCCTTCTTGACATTAGCAAAACGAAGACTCATGTCTTTATGGCAAGACATCAATTGTCGAAAAGAGCCAAACCTAGCGTTGGGAATCTTGCTAACTGAGTCTGTGGTCTTAGCTGGCAAGCTGCTCCCTCACCGTATTTGAGCAACCGGTCCCCAAATTACTCTCTTAAATCGGACGGGAAGCAGTTCGGATTGGCGTCATTGACATCAACGTTAGAGAGGTGAATGCACGTCTCGAGATTAGCGATAGCGTGTGGCCCTTACAAAGTCTGTAGAGAATCCATCCCAGACCATTCAAGCTCAAATACAAGTACATCTTTGCCCCCATATCTAATGACCTTAGACCCGACTTGAAAGATGCGGAGTCAAATTAGCATTGCCATTCGGTTGCCAGCAGGTGAGAGTTTGAATCTTTGACGTGCATTTGCGCTTAAACTTGTCATAGATGTGAATTTGAGCAATACCGCGTAGTGCACAATCACTATCACGTTCTTTCCATCTATCATGAATGTGGGTCGCATATCGTAGAATAAAGCCCTTCTATTAGCCCAACAAGGAGGAAATCATGTTTGTCGATGACTGGCGCCAAAAATCGATAGCCCGTGCCCCCAATACTCTTGATCGAGGTCGGGCAAAGAAGCCAAAAGCCGGCATCAAGGTTGTTTATCAGGATGCATTAGGTGGGTTTGGTTATTGCGGTCGATAAGCATCCAGGTGTTGGGGGGGGTCTGCAATAAGTTATAGGCAGGGCCACACCGACGATTGATTTCCTAATGGATGTTTTCTGGTGCTTTCTGGCTTTGGTGACACGTTACACTTCACCGTCGTTTTAGGATATGAAGAAAGTGACTGGAAAACTTCAAGCGCTTAGCAGTGGAAAAGGTAGATTAAATCTGGTATTGGCTAAAGAAGAGGTTTGGCAAGAACGCTTGACTAGGCTGGTTGACTTCAGATCACGATCATTGCGGCATGGACAAAGGGTATTTCTACATCGGCCCAGAAGTATGTCTATACTACATCAGGCGTATAAGTGGATGGTACCTGATAGGTATAATTCATTCGCAGTCATTATCCACGAGATATCACACTAGAGTCTTCCAAAATGTCGCCCATGGAATCTTCTGCTGCTATGTCAACCCACAGTGCTCACAATTAATGGTCACTTGATTACTGCTCAGGATCATAGTCCGCGTTCGAGTCATCCCCCAGGGAAGAGTCTTCGTCATTGTCGAAGAAGAAAGCGAGATCGTCGTCCGATACGTGCGGACCATTGAAGACCACCGAAGAAGCAGAGGAAACGATATCCCTCTGGACTTCGGGCTCTCGGCGGTTTCCTGGCTAACCTCAGAGACCACATCCTCGTCAGCATCTGGTTTCTCAATGGCACAAGTGAGCCGTCCTTGGGGCCTGAGTCGTTAAAGATCTCAAGTTGTTGCTTGGCGTCTCCACTGTTGTAAGGAAACGCGTATTTGCGATCATCAGAAGCAGTATAATCTCGAGGCCGACCTCTTGCTAAGGAATTTGATTATCCAAGCAGGCAAGAAGGGAATTGAGAACTTCCAATCTGGACGCCAACAGTACGAGGTGCATTGAATACATACTGGAGACGTACCCGAGAAAAATTATTGAAACATGCTCACTGATCCTCATCATCTTTCCTTCGCTTTTGATGTTGTGATTACGCAAAAGAGGAAGGATTGGAAGGTGGTGTGAGCGCGCGCAGGGATCGCCAAAATCAAAAAATCGTGACGACGGTGGGGTTCGAACCCACGCTCTTTCGAACCAGAGTAAAGAATTTAAGTGGACCTAAATCTGGCGCCATAACCACTCGGCCACGTCGCCTCTGCATAGGGTGATTCTCGTCACAATGAAAAGTATAAGCCTCAAAAACAGCTGTTGTAGCTACATCAGTCACAAATCAGAGAACCGGGATTATGCTGCCGGTTCACCTTCGCCTTTTTTTCCCGCCAAGCCCCAAAGACATAACCACACGGAAACCTATTTGGTAGTGCAGGCCACGGATCCTATTAGCGAGGGTTTGTATCAAGTCGCGCTTCTCATTGGCATCACTTTTTTCAAGCGCCAAGCCCTGGCCAGTCCAAGTTATCGCAGAAGTCATTGCGAGAATTGGTGGCTTGTGCGCCAGAAGCTGGCTGTATTAGATTGTTTCTGTGCCACGACTCATTTCATTGATATTTGCGGCTGGATCACCGCAAATCAGTATTTCTATCGTGACATTTCACTTCTCCCATCGGTTCAACCTTTTCTACCACCTACACACACATTTTCTCTCTCTCTCTCTCATTCTCTCTCTCTCTCTCTGTCTCTCTCTCTCTCTCATTCTCTCTCTCTCTCTCTGTCTCTCTCTCTCTCTCCCCCTCTCTCTCCCCCTCTCTCTCCCCCTCTCCCTCTCCCTCTCCCTCTCCCTTGTACAAAGGCCAGAGTACTGAAATCATGGCCCCGCCTTTCGCCGACCCACCCCCTTTTAATAACAGCGGCCGCGGTCCACTCGCTGTGCCTGGTTTTGGATATCCCGTTGAGCTAGAATTGCATTCAGAGGATCGATTCACTCATGGTGTAAGCGACTGGTTTCAGGAGCCAAATATCACAGCTCGGGAGCTCGCCATGCTTTCTTTCATGGACAAAATCACCGACAAAACTACATGGTCGACAGATGTTTTCGACGACAAAGCCACATCCCATTTGTACCAAGAAGCACTGCGTAGCCATCTCATCAGTACAAAAACATGGGACTGGTGTCTATCAGAACTGCAAGATAAGGCTCGTATCTTTCAAAATAGCGGTCGCATTCTGGTCTACAACACTGGAGTCGCCATCTGCAAGTCAGACATCCTGGTGGATGAGGAGACACGGACCCTCATTAGAAACGAGCTCTCAATCTTGGAATCATCAGTTTCTTCCGACACCGCCACCCTCAAACCCTTGTCGGATACTTCTCGTCAAACACACAGGCTCATTGGTTCTCTGTTGTATCCCCTTGTATACGGCAAGTCGAGAGTCTTGGCTAAAGGGGGAATAGTATCCCTTGATAACATGTTCCAGCACATAAGCAAGTGCAATATTGCTCCAAACATTCCACACTATTGTCATCTCCATGGTATGGCTCATGCAGGCGATTCTGGGTGTGAGTTGCACCCTGAATTTGATTCAAGAGGACGGTCATGGTCGACAAATTTCCAGCGTTTGCCTTGCGAAATCGACTTTCTGGACGGCCTTGGCACAGACGTTCGCATAACCTCGTATATCAATGGCCTGCATCCTCAGAATCATGGTCTATATCATGCTATTGAGAAAATCATTTCGACTTCTATCGAGCCTTGGAATGACGTCTTGATCAGACAAGGTTGTGGGCGCTTCCCAACCCGCATCAAGACGTATGGTGTCTCATATGAGCCTCCACCACCTGACTTCGATCGCTTTACTGAAGCAGGAAAGCATCCTGGAAGTGAATCTTACTATGCTGCGATTGAAGAAGCTAAGGCATACTGTGCCCAACCTGACGACTACCCATACGATTCCCCGGACGACGAAGACATCTTGCCTTGGCTTGAAGACAAGGTGCCTGATGATTGGGATGCCTGGTGTAGATCTGGGGAGGACTTAGCCAAGCCGGTCCAGATCAAGTTCTCTCGCCTTACTCACTTTGTGCATCCTGAGCCAGGTACTGCATACACCTATCAGCAGTGGAAAGCCGGACAAGCATGGGAAGCCATCGAAAAAAGAAAACCTAAGGCCCACGAACCGGACGTGGAAGAGAAGACAGCGCGGATTCCTCATGAGGCATATAGAGTCGCTCTCCAAGAGTCTTTCCGGCAGAAGGGATTGCAAGTCATAGTCAAGATAGACAGAATCGAACTAAACCCCAGCAAATCCAGGTTTCCAGGCAGCGACTGGCATGTTGAAGGTTTACATAATGAGCATATCGTCGCTAATTCTATGTACATTCTCGAGGAGGAAAACACATCAGAGCCTCGCATTGACTTCCGCCAAGAAACAAGACTGGACCCGTACGAATTCGATCATGAGCATGACCTCAAAGCTTTCCTGCAAGTCTTTGACGTACCTTACAAAGAACAGATACTTGGTGGATCTCTTGACCCGCCTCCTTCATTGCAAAGACTGGGATCTGTTGGTCTTCCCGTGGGTCGATTGCTCGCTTGGCCGAACGTACTTCATCATCGCATCACCCCATTCGAGCTTGTCGACAAGACCAAATCTGGACGTCGGAGCTTTCTGACCCTGTCTCTAGTGGATCCTTCTTATCGTATCTGCTCGACTAGAAACATACCTCCACAAGATCATGATTGGTGGGCAGAGCAAGCTCTAGCCGCAGCTCTACCTAGAGACGTCGCCGTACCACGTGAACTTCTTGACCACATCGACTTGTACACCGGTAACTGGCCGATGGGCTTGAAAGAAGCAATGAAGATCAGGGAACAAATGGCAAAAGAACAGAAGGATCATGAACGGTACATGATGAATCATCCTGTCGATCGCTATCGCTTCAACTTAGATGAATGCAACTGGGGAGAGTTCCCTGATTTACCTTCCATGGAACTTGGGAGTTCATAGTTGATCGGGCCTTTTTCTCAAATTCAATCGCGTATTCCAAGTCTCAATTCTGCAATTCTGGCGTCGGTGGAGGAAATGATGATTTGTGCAGAGCGTCGAGATCCTCGAGCAGATCATTGTAACCGACCACTAACCTTGTAGCATCGTACGCAAGGAACTCGTTTCACAAGTTTGGAATCTCAGACATGATGACGTTAATTTGCGTCTTCGGCTCTGAGCCATGAAATTATCTCTTTATCAATTGAGATCTTCTGTTCTTCTGCTCTGGTCACTCATGACGGGGCCGAGGCTATGGCACTGCCTCAATTCTTGCAGACTATATAGGACAATAGAGTCGCAGAGCGATGTGGTGTTGATGGTGCGCAAGCCACGACGATGTCAAGTAACAGGTCTCAAGCGTGGAACCCATAGACTTCAGTATCCTTAGACATGCCGCGACGGGAGGCCGCACGAATAGCGAATCACTGGATCAGAGCGATCCCGACTTCCTCCTAGCAGAAACCTCATAATATCGGTTGATGCCGAAGAAATGCCCTCGATGATGCTCGCAACGGAGAGTGTACCAGCCTCGCCAATCAAATCAATGGCTTGGACAAGGGGGGTCACCGTATCGGCCAGCCTTGCAAATTCACCGACAAGTGGGACAAAGGAAACGACGGCCTCCACTACACCCAGAATAAAATCCATCTTCTCCTCGGCTTTGGCCTCTTCGCCCACATCATTGACTCGGATTATGGCGTCGATGGCTTGTGCCAGTTGGAGGATAAGAGTGGAGACAACTTGATCCACGTCGTTATTCCATCCCAGCCACTGAAACGTCGAGATGTTTGACTTCAATGGTCGTGTGTCAAGATGGAACGCTTGGGATAGCTTTGGTGATGTTGTCCTTGGATCAAGGCACTGTGATGACCTTTGAGGAATACTGATCAATGTGTGCTTGTATCGGCCATCAGCGATACCGTTCAGATACTGATCTATTTACGTTCGAAACTTTACTCAATCTGGCTCGATGCCATACTATAGGAACCTTCGGAGTCCTTCAGCGTGTAACAGACAGTGTAATCATGATCACCCGGCCGTTTGCGTCGTTCGTCAAGTCAGCCAGCGAGTTGGCAATCGTCTCTCTGAAGTACTTCTGATAAGCTTTGAGTTCGCCGTCATATCCATCACCCACATTGTGACTCACGTGGATGCTGCTGATGAGATTTGAGAGAAGAGGTAACGCCTACATGTCCGGACAGTAGAAGATATTACCGCTTGCCGCAGCATGAAGAATGTCCAGACTGTCAAATGCAAGGCTGAGGTCGCAAGGGTAAGGATCGCCCGCATAGATAGCTCGGGGGTCTTTGTCGTCGCATGTGAGTTTCTCCAATCCCTCTTCTGCCTCCTGCTGCATCGTACCAGGACGAAAACACAGAAAGCTAGAGATATGCCATCTGATAAATGTTGTCTTTGGCAGTGGAGATAATTATAGAATTCTCTTGAAAGACAAACCTTTTCGCGGAGCCCATGGTACATGGGGTACTGAAGAGTAGGTCTGTTTTAATATCTGCTAGAGTCAGACGGAGTTGGCAGTTTTGGTGGTTAACACGGCTTTCGGCGTATTTGTTGAACGAGCTGTAGAGCTCAATACCGCCAACTGCGACGTAGGTCGGATCCCTGGCAATGACAGCCTAAGGGCGTAGGTTCAGGTTCGAGTGTCTCTGGGCGCTGCAGTCTTTAGGCATGTCAGGGTCCAAACAAAACAACCCGACCGCTGCAATGAATGGTTTGACTCAAAAATGACTATCCCATTAGTTTCAGGAAAGAAGCCGTGGATGTTCCATTCGACTAGGACCACGCCAGCAGTTTCGTGGCTGCACCGAAGCTGCGCCAGCACAGGATCTATGAGGTGACTCTTGAGATTCAGACAATGCCATTCAACCTCCATACCTTGGTACTTTGTTCGACCAAGACTCATTCTTTGTTCGGCCAAGACTCATTCTTTGTTCGGCCAAGACTCATTCTTTGTTTTTGGTCGCGGAACGCTCTTACTTGTCCAACAGACAAAGAATACCTTTGTCTCTTTGTTCCAGTTACAATGGCAAACACTGTCTGCTTGAAGCCATATTTAGCCACTTCAAGGTGTTTCCTGTCCTCGTTTTCTTCTGGCCAGAAACAGCACGCAGAACTACTCAACTTACAAGAAACAGCCAGAACACAAACATCAAACACACACATTCTTCCTCTGACAAACAGCCAAAGATGCAGAACATCTCTGAGCCCAAGCACCTCGGCATCATCAGCCAATGTTACGATGAGACCTTCAACAGTTATTATCAACACGACAGACATCTTGGTGCCGGTGGTCAAGGTGAGGTGAGTCTTGCTCAAATCAGAGCCACGGGCAAAATGATTGTTGTCAAAAGATTGAAACTCCTTCCCAATGCTGATCTCAGGACAATCAGTGAGATCAACCTTCTCAACCGTGTTCAAAAGCTTGGCCCTCATGAGAACATCCTTGCTTATCTCCAGATTTGGAACACACCTGCTCCTGCAGGCGAGTGCCCCAATTGCAGAATCATCATGCCATATCTTACTGGTGGTGACCTCAAAACTCTACGCAAATCCTTCGAAAAGATGAACGTCAAGGTCCCCGAGGCCTTCATTTGGCATGCTTTCAAATCCATGACTGCGGGTTTTGGTCATCTGCATGAAAATGGCATTTCTCATCGCGATGTCAAGCCTGAGAATGTCATGCTCGATCCTGTTCCCTTTGGCGATCCTGCTCTTTTCCCCACCCTCAAAATCATCGACTTTGGTATCGCTATCGAGCGAACTGACGATCATGAGACTTGGGATGGCACGCCTAAATGGCAGCCCCCTGAAGTTCCCATAGCTGGGGCAAAAGCTGATGTTTGGGCTATCGGTGCTGTCATCCATTTCCTCGCTACTGGTCTCGGCACCAAAACCGAGCGCCCTAACAGTATTCCTGACAATGAGGTCAATGAGTATTACCGCCGCGCCCCACCATCCATCCACCGTCTTGTAGAGGATGCTGACTTTGATCTAGGCACTTTAACTCTGGACGATGCTCGCAAAAGAAGTTCTGAGATTCCTTTACCGCGTCGTGGATACTCTGCTCTACTCGAGTACTACATGTCTCGCGCTCTTGACTTGAACGCCGCTACAAGAATTACCATCCCAAGGTTGAGTGTTAGTTTGAATGACGACGCTGATAGGCAAATTACTCTCTACAAGGCTTGGTTCAAACATTGCAAGGCTGAGGGTAGTCAAAGACCTATGCTCACTTTTGCCATGGCTGAGCCTTATCCTTCTTGGACTCCCAACTCTACTGAATAGATCATGGTGGCTGTAGGCAACTCAATGCTAGGCTGGCTCCTGGCTACAACTGACAGTTATGTTTTTTGTTTCGTGCAAGGTCAAGGAAGGTTTTTCTGTTTCTCAATCCGAAAATTTCTAGATACAAAATAATCCATACTTTCCTGATTGATCTTCCCCCCCGAAATCTCGTGAACACGCAGATCTTATGGTCCAATTATCATGCGTCTTTTCAAAGCAGGTCGTGACTGTTTTGTCTTTCTGAAGACTCCTTGTGAATCCCTCGAATGACGGCACCGTTTGATGAGGCATCTTCCTCATCACTACTATCGAACTTGTCTGCATTGATTGCTGCTGTTTTCCTCGCAATAGTGGGCTGCCAATGTGACATCAGGGGCATATCTTTGGGGTTGCTCTCATTTGGTACGTGATGTCCTTCTTCTTTTCTGTGTTGAAACGCTGGCAAACCATGAATTGGCACTCTTTCCCAAGCATCCTCCATAAACGAACTCTTGTGCCGATCTGTAAGCAAAGGATTGGACGTAGATCACTTCGGCCCCTAATCACTAAGATACTTCATGGAATTTCTTCGGTTGTGTACTCGAAACCCGGAAAATGCAAGATCCACGTTTCGTATGGGGTTACTACATATGGCGGACCTGTTTAGGGTGTCATTGAACCTGACCATTATGTCCCTTTGTAGAGCATACATGATATCTATATCATGCCGCAACCCGTGCGTTATTCCACTCATGTTCGTCTTCTTGAACCTCAACCGTAGGTCTCTATTATCATGGACATGACCGTTTCCATGTCTCTTGGTGGAACCAAAAGTTTTGGAGTTCATCCCCTGGTGAAGTTTGTGGTAACGCAGATCGTTCGAAGGACTTTTCCGTGCAAGGTAAAGTAGATCCCAGGATGCATTTCAGCCGTACGGCACTGCACTCGGTACGAATGACGGCGCTTGAACCAGAAGGCCTTTCTCCTTGTTCGGACAACTTCCATATGTGGCGACATAGGAGATGGGCAGAACGTTATCCTCCGCGCTAGATTGATGTGACAATTCTAGAGTGAGCCGCTATGTAGTGATGCCTTTCCTTTATTCTCCAGCTTTAAGGAATGACGACTTTGTCCATAGTATCCTCAACGGTCCGCAGGAGGGGGGCGATGCGATTAGCATCTCGCAGGACTTCTAAGATGTTCTCCCTATGCATCTCCAGTTTTGACTGGACGATGTCGTAGGATTCTTCCTTGGCGGTGTATTGTCGGATAACAGTCCTGGAATCCAGCTCGACGTAGACCCGCGTATCTCTGACGCGTACGATGACCCCGTCTAGGCGCAAGAAGAACCTACATAGGAGCAAAAGGCGATCAGCCATGACACGGATCTTGCAACTGAAGATGGCGATGCCGTTGTCGGCCAGTTCGTCCTCATAAAAGATGACATCATCGTAGAAAAGAATGGGGTCCGGACGCGAAAGTAGATCAGTTCTAATGGGATCCTTGGAGTTGTCGGTAGGTTGCCAGGCGACAGAGGAATCTGGGCTGTAGGTCCGGCCTTTGAAATCTGTACTGTACGACCAGTCAAATGGCTTGACAACCTCCTTGATACCTTCATGGTGATGTTGGCTAAACAGTGCAAGCACGGTCAGTACGGACAAATCCCATGCTCCTACAACTCAGCAAACACATACCGATCTTTCTGCCACTCTTTGGAATATGCGACTTGTAACATGCCATCGGCTGTCTTGGACACGCGATCGAGTGCATCGAAAGCATCAAACTTGATAGCCCAGCCAGAGGAGATGTGTTCAATTGCGACGAGATTGTCGCCAAAGATCATTTCAGGCACAGGGATACCCAATTTCTCGGTCATGGCATCGATGGGACCAGCCTTGAGAATGGGGTTCTTGCGCGTGGTTATCTTCCATTGCTTGTTGCGCGAAACAAAGCTATCGGCGCCTTGGTTTTTTGACTGTTCTTCGTGGGGTGCCATGATTGTGATTCGATTTAGGGTCGAAAAATTTTATTTGTTCTGATCTGATAGAGGGTCATTTCGAGTGTCGATGTGTGAGTGCTGGCATCATGATTCATGCAGGAGGCGGTTCGTGGAGAAAAGCTTGGCGCTTGGTTGCCGGGCGCCATTTTTGTTTTGACATCAATAAACCTGCTTGGTCACTTTATTGACAAGCCGCCGTTCCACTGGCTACGTTGAAAGATTGGGTGGACGTGGAATGGCTCGTCCTTCTGTAGTCGTGCTTGTCCGCTTCAACTCTCATGTCTCGAATGGTACGGGCCAAGGCATTTAACGTCTTCTGTTCAACACTGAAGGCCGATGTTCTGCTCCATTTCCAGAGAAGCAGACAGCTCTGATGTTGTGCAACACGAACTCTTTGCTTTGCTATGCTATGCTATGATACTCAAAGGTGTCCCTGGTCCAGGTCCTGGCGGGTCTAAAAACTCACTGCCTCAATGCATTGGCATCCTTTTGCAGCACCTCAAGGATTTGCTTCTCGTCCACCTGTTCCCTGTCCTCACTAGAAGCTCCAAGGATGTCTCCGTCCAGAACAGCCTTACGCTGTCCCTCTGGTATTAACTCCATCAGACCGATCAATTCATCATCCTCGGTAGACCTCTCTTGTTTGTACTGGTCTAGGGTGATGAAGCCAGTGGGCAATTCATGTATGTTTTCTCCCATCCTATTTGCAAGATGTACTACAGGCGTAGTTTCGTTGGAGTCGTCCTGCGCTTGTGAGGGTTTGCAGACGCTGAAGACGTAGATTGTTGGAAATTCGAGAAGGTCTTTTTGGCCGAGGGCCTCAGTTAGAGTGACGTGGGAGTTGATCGGAATGAGTACGGTGTTTGGTGATGAGGTGTGAGGCTTGTGAAGGTAAAATTGGGCAGTTGTAATCGCCGCGGCTTTTTCTTCTGTGGGTGACGACTGTTGGTTCTCTAGAATGACTTCGGTCTTGCTTTCGTCTGCGAAAGGAGCTGCAGCACTCTTGTCCGTTGCTTTTGCTTCCCCTTTTCCTTCCGAGGTCGTTTCTTGCCCTTCATATACCCCCTGCTCTTGTTCTTGTTGTGTATCGGTCGATTGCACCTTCTGCTTCTGTGCCTTTGCGCTCACGTCTTCCGGTGCTCTTTTTCGCTTCTTTTTCTCCCTCTCTTTCTCTGACAACAGCTCTCTGTATGCCTCTTGTATCGTTCTCGACTCATCGACCTCGACGACTCTCTTCTCGCCTTCAACAATCCACTCGACACTCCACACGATCCTCTTGCTCTTTTGAATGAACCTCGTCTGGTTGGCTTTTTGCCTTGCCATGCCTATGGGTGCTTTATGTACCATGATTCCATGTTCGCGTAGGTATTTCGATAGAGCGCCGTGGTCGTGCCATCGTTTCTGAAAGATAGGTTTTCCTTGTCCAGAGAGCGAGACGCCTCGCTCAGTCGTCTCCTTGTCGGCGCGATCGATGTTCCGTTCCAAGCAACTCAGAAAGTTGTAGTCGCGATCGATACCGCCGGGGGTGGCAAGGGTCGACTTGGAGACGTAGGCGCTCGGGTCGCGTATGCCAGAGCAGGCGGCACGGCGTTTGTGGGCTTGCGAGCAGGCGAGGCTGCACGTGCGGACTTTGTCGCGTGGACATGTGTATTTGGGAGCTGCGCCGTGGCAGATGTTACAGAGAGCAGTGAGCGGCGTCGATGGGTTTGACATGGCTGAGAGGTTGGTAGATGGTAATGGCAAGACGAAAAGATTCGTAGTTTGATATTTCTTGAATGACATGTGAAAGCTAATTCCCCTATGACCGTTAACTCCGTAACCACCCTGTTATCCGAGTACAGGTCGAAGAATCCCCCACATCCTTCGAGGCCGATACGCTGTGGAAAAACACTCAGAGCAAGCAAGCTGTTCAGCAGGTGGATCGTCGATGACGATGAACATTTTAACAGATACGATTATTAAACATGTCTGAACTGTCATGGCAGGACTAGAACATGCGAGATGAGATTCAAAGACAAGGTGTTACCATCAGCCAAACCAGCGTCTTCGGCTTAAGTAAGCGAAAGCACAGACCCGATCCGAGGCCCGTCTCACTTAAATCTCTGCTGCGTCTCGAGCCTCTTCTTTTTCTTCCTCTATGAACAACGCAAGCGCAAAAAGCGCAAACACTGACTTTAAAAGCATTTTCGATTTGAGACGCCTCTTCGTGATGGCTCCATGAAAACGAAAACCGTCTGTCTAGTGGAGAACAGAGTAGTATAGGGTTATGGGTGACGTTCTCTCCTGCCTTTGCGCTCATGGGGGGAAGGTCAATGACCTTTCGCACATCCTTTTTGCTCACTGAATGTATACTTGGTGATTGTCTTCGACTCGTCCAGTGAGCTACGACCGCAAGGGAAAATCCATAATGAGCCAGAAGGAAATGGCAGTTTGCTCCCATGCAAATCCACTTTCTTTTCGAATTGATGGCTGCCGAGGCCTCTGGGCTTTGGAGATGTCTTTACCCCCATGTGTATGTTACTACAGTGCCTCACCATCACGCAAGTCCATCAGAATACTAGGACAATCTTGTTCTGGAACGGCGTGTTTTTGATGAATTCACTGGATTGCCCATTTCATATAGAAGCTACCCACGTCATTAACTGCGCATACATACACTGCGACTAGAGTCTTGGTTCAAAGGGCCGCCGGCTTCTAGCGTGAATCAGTGTGCACACTGCGCCTGGTGTGTATGTGAGTAGACTCACTAGCCCAAGAGGTATTTGGCGGCATGGTCGACATGGTCGTCAGCGAAAGTCGCCATGAAGTAGTAGCTGTGGTCGTAGTCGGGCTGCATTCTCAGGTTGACGCCCTTGGCATTGCCCGACCCTTCGGCGGCCTTGGTCAGGTTCTCTGGCAAGAGTTGGCCTTGCTTGTAGAAGTTGTCTCCAGTGCCCTAGAGTGTGTCAGCATCTGTGGACTGAGATTCGGGCAAAAGAACGTACGACGTCGATGAGCATGTCCAACGGTCCTTTCCACTTTTTGATGAGTTCGGTAGCATCGTGCTCAGCCCACTTGTCCTTCTGGTCTTCACCAAAGTAGCCGGAGAAGGCCTTCTTACCCCAGTCGCAGTTGCTGGGGTTGGCAATAGGAGCAAATGCAGACACGGACTTGTACTTTCCAGGGTTTTTGAGGAACTGAAAGCTTGTGTTAGCCTGTATGTGTTTTGATTTGAAGACAGACACACCAGAGTCAGAGCACCATGTCCTCCCATACTGTGCCCAGTGATGCTCACTCTATCCGAGTCGAGTTGCTTGAAGGAGGAGAAGAGAGCCTTGGGAAGGTCCTCGGTAATGTACGAGTACATGTTGTAACCCTTGTTATAGGGCTCCTTTGTGGCATTTACGTAGAAGCCGGCGCCTGAGCCAAAATCATACGAATCATCCTCACCGGCAATGCCGAGTCCCCCTTTCAAGGACGGTCAGACGGAGCTGCGAAAAAAAAAACACGAGGAGCTAGACATACTGGGGCTGGTGTCGGGGTAGACAACCGCAATGCCCTTTTGGCTGGCACGGTGCTGGAAAAAGCCCTTTTCTGAGCAATTGTCACCAGTGCAGGTCAGACCGGAGAGATAGATGAGAACGGGGACCTTGGAAGCGGAGGTCTTGAGAGCTTGCGGGGGAAGAAACAAGTTGAACTTCATCTCGCAGTTGGTCGAAGCAGCCTTGTGGGCAAGCTTCAGGAGCTTGCCCCCGAAGGAAGCGATGGTGGCGGTGGTTTCGACAGACATGATTTTGGAATGGAGTAGCAATGGACAAGAGAAGAGAGGCCATGGCAACTTATCTATATTACTGAGAGAGAGCGCCGAGTCTCGCCCCAAGCTCGGCACGTCGAATGCCCCGCAGCTTGCAGTGCAGTCGTGTTGTGACGATAAAAGAACAGATCTGGAAATCAAATCCGAGCCCTTTTCTTTTGGGCAATTCGTCGCGCCATGGGTTGGATGGTGCTTGACATTGTCCGCAAGTCAATCGGCCAGACTGTCCAAGAAGACGTCTCTTGCAAAACACGTACTGCATCGACCGACACGGGCTACACAATTAGCTATAGCTCGGGAAGCGACAGTCGAGGATTCCTGAGGTGGTGCGGGGCTTGCCGGTCGATGACGACAGGTCGACGCGCTCCCGACACGAGACGAGAGCTCCGAGAGCTCCGAGACTCTGACAGCGACCATCAATCACATCACAACAACCCATCTCTCTGCAATGGTGCTCGTGCCGGGACTGCTTCCGCCGTCGCGTGAGAACTGGCTTTTCATCAACGGCCTCTGGCAGTTCTTCCCCGTCGTGACGGGCATCCAATGGCTCATCGACTTCTACCCGCAAGGAAAGACGTCGATTGAGTCGCGCTTCAACCTTCCTGGCAAATGGGCTTGGGCCGTCATGGAGGCGCCTGGCTTCCTCACGCTGCTGTACAACATGAAGGCGCTGCCCAGCGAGCTCGGTCTGGGTCCTCTGCCCTGGGTCAACTGGACAATGGCCGGTCTCTATGTAACGTCAAGATGCTCGAGTCTCGACTTGGCGTGCTGACAAGAACCAGACCGTCCACTACATCTACCGCGCCGTCTTGTCCCCGCTTGTCCTCAACCCAAGCATGTCGCCCATCCACCCGCTCGTCTTCTTCTCCGCCCTCGCCTTCAACCTCACCAATTCGCTCTGCCTTTCGGGCTGGCTCGCTGGCTACGGCCCCACCACCGCCCACGACTGGGCCGGCCGCCTCTACTGGATCCAGGCCGGCCTCGTCATCTGGGGCTGGGCGCTTCTGGGCAACATCTTCCACGACGACGACCTGCGCGAGATTCGCCGGTCTGCTCTGCGTCGCCAGAAAGAGCAAGCCAAAAAGGACAACAAGCCCATCGAAGGCGTGCAGAAGCTGTACATGATGCCCAAAAACGGCCTCTTTCACTACGTGCTGTTTCCGCATTATCTGTGCGAGTGGATCGAGTGGACGGGTTTCTGGATGATTGGAGGGCTGGCTTGTACACCTGCTCGAGCCTTTTTGTTCAATGAGATCAGCACCATGTTGCCCAGGGCTCTGCAGGGTCGGCGTTGGTATGTTCAGAAGTTTGGCAAGGACCGGGTTGGGAACCGCAAGGCCGTCATTCCCGGCTTGATCTGATGCGGCTTGAGGCCAGCGATTCCTCGATATCTAGTTATACCCGACCAAACATGCGTTATATAAATACATTCAGAAGCAGAAGTTTTCCGAGTCCCCGTCAATCCTCTATTTCAAGCACTCCAACGCCATACTCCAGATTCGGTTCGTGAAGTCGTTGATGACGCTGTCTAGATGGACCAGCCAAAAGAGCCATCAAACTCCCACACGTCGGGATCTTTGCCCAGTTGGACTTGTTCAAATGTAGGAACGACATCTGGCCCGTAACTTTCGAGCAAAGCCTCCATGTCGCGCTCTTGCATGGTGCAAAAATCCTCGAGCGACCACTTGTCGCAGACCTTGATCATCCTGTGCCGAGTCAGATATACGAGTATCGGGGCCATGTGGATTGGGATGTGCGTACCACTTCATTCTCTTTGGACCCTCTTCGTTTCCGGGAGCAATCACTCTCAGTTTCTTCCTCAGAGCGCCCACTTTCTTGATGGCTTCTCCCATGTTTGGTGGCAGGGCGGAAGCGATGCGTCTGCGTACAATATTCGCCATCCTGGGCCCGTTTCCGCTCGTGCTGACCATGATCTGCAAGGGTCCGTCTCTGTATTGACTGCCAAAATAAAAGTCGCATTCCGGGGGCACGTCGGCAATGTTGGCGACTATCCTCTTTTGTTTGCACAGCTTCCAGATCATGGTCGAGGCTTCGGGATCGTCAATGGCGGTCATGACCATGGCGATGTCGGGGTCGTCGAGGTCCGAGGGCTCGAAGGTGCGGTCAATGTACTCGACGAGGCCCTGTTCGACGCGGTGGGCGACCTCGTCGTTGAGGCCGTCGCGGGGGCTGATCAGACGGACTCTGGCGTCCGAGTTGAGGAGATTCAGGATGCGGCCGGCGGCTACCTTGACTTGTCGGTCAATGTCAACATCCAGAGCGGAATGGGGGGTGGTGAGCGACCAACCTCGCCGCCGCCAACCATGAGCACGAGCTTGTTGCGGATCTGCCAGGCGAGCATCAGAGAGCCGCCACCCTCGATTTCGGGAAACTTGGCCATGGCAGCAATTGCTTATATAAGAAGTTGATGGGTACAAGGGTGGACGAGGATAAAAGTGCGGGCGATAGAAAAGAGCAAACGCCGATGGCCGGTACGGCAGCATCGCATCATCGGGCGCGGTTGGCCCGTGGGCCGTGGGCAGTGGGCTGTCGCTGTCACGGAAGGGTCCGTGCGGCGGGCCGAGAGCGCCGAGGTTCGTTCCGGGTTCCTTCCCCTCCACCCCTCATTGTTCGGTCCTCGTTTCCCTGGATTCTCTTCTTCTACCATCGACAGTCCACATGTCCGACAAGAAACAAATCCCGACATGGCAACGGCACGCCACAGACGGCTCTGACCAAGCGGCAACGCAGGAGCACGATGCGACCACGTCAGCGATTGAACGCGTGCGCCTCTTCCTCCAAGATCCAGCCGTCAAGGACGCTCCCCGTGACAAGAAGACGGCCTTTTTACGATCAAAACATGTCTCGCAAGACATGATCGATCAGGTCATGGGCCCAACCACATCGCCGGATGACACCGAAACAGACGGTTCAAGATCGGCCGCACAGCAAGAGTTTGACGCCAGCAAGTCATCACCACCACCACCTACCGACGCCTCCTCGGACCCCGCGCAGCACGAGTTTGATGCTAGCAACAAGACCCCAAACCCACCGGCATTCGTCAGAACCACCGACGGCTCGCAAGATGCTGCAAAGCAAGAATTCGACGCCTCCAAAGCCACCCCCTTCTCTGTGGCCGACTTCAAGGCTGCCGCTTCTACACCCGCCGCACAACCCCAGAGACACGTACCGCCCATCATCACGTATCCAGAGTTCCTTGTCCAGCCGCAAAAACCTCCACCGCTCGTCACCGTGAGCCGCCTAGTAAACGCCACATACATGGCCGGAGCTTTGACTGCTTCTGCATACGCCCTCTCCAAATACATCATTGCCCCCATGGCTGACAATCTAAACGACGCTCGCCACACTCTGTTCCAACATACCAACGACCATGTAGACGAGTTCAACCAAAAGTTGAGCAGCTTTGTGTCGACTGTCCCCTTGTCGGCAAAGACACCCGCCGAAGATGCCAATGTCGACGCCGAGAGTGTAACATCCGATCCCACCGAGCTGTTCCACCGTGATGTTGGCACCCAAACTTCGCCCTCGCTCTCACGTCGTTCCAGCCTTTCTGACGCCGAACCTGCCAAGCCAGAGACGGTCCCTCTCAAGCATGCCTCACGGCTTGACATTTTGAGATCACATCTCGCAGAACTCCTACAAGGTCACGAGAGCAATGCTTCAAGCAATCAGAATCTGCAAGACAGCGTCAGCGAAACCCGGCACTATCTCGATGGTCTCTACTACACTGCTCCGGCGTATTCCTGGAACGCAGACAACGCGTCAAACGCATCCGGTAAAGACAAGCAGCCCGATGCCGCCGTCGCTCTGAAAGCAGAGATCAGAGGCGTCAAAGGCGTTTTGCTCAACGCCAAACGCTTTCCCTCGGCTGCGAGGGTCGCTGCTTGAATCTCGGATAGATCAAACACGTTTTGTCATGATAAGTCAAACTCATGCTATGCAGAAAATGAAGACACGCCTCAAATGCCCATACCTGTTCTGTCCTTTTTTTTCCTTTCCTGATCCCAAATGCAAAAAAACCCCATATTCGTACAACATGTTGATCCGTTCCCATCATCATTGGCTGTTCTTGCGCACTTTTTCCAACAATTCGTCCATCTTGAATGGCTTGGCGATAACATCATTCATGCCCGCATCCGTCATCTCGGCCTGCTGCTCCTCCCTGACATTTGCCGTCACGCCAATGATGTTGACGGCCGGCAGGTTGTGTTGCTCTTCGAATTTCCGTATCTCCCTGGCCGCCGTCTTGCCGTCCATGACGGGCATTTCTTGGTCCATGAGCACGCAATCAAAGGGCGGCTGCTGCTGCTCACGCGAGGAGGGTTTGGATCGGGCTGCGATCATGTCAAAGGCTTCTTTGCCGTTGTCTGCAGTCGTCACTTGAAATCCTTTTGATTCAATCTTTTTGCGGAGCAGTTTTTGGTTGATCAGATTGTCCTGCGAGCGTTGATTAATTTTTAGCAAAAAAGTATCATCAGTGACCAGAAGAGATTATTTCAGATCCTCACCTCGACGAAAAGAATGGTTGGTTGCGAGTTTTTTTCTTTCTTCAAAAGGCTTTTGCTGTTCGTTTTCTTCGTCTTGTCGTTAGTGTCATTTCCATCGTTGCGCTTGTCATGACCGTCGTCGCTGACTTGGTCAGAACGATTTGATCTTCGTTTTTCAAAAGTTTCGTCGGGTCTTTCTGAACTCCGTCCGGCATTTGCAGGTCTGTTTTGTCGTTTTTGGGATTCGTCGTCTTGCGCTCTGGAATGTTCTGTTTCGCCGCAATCGCCTGATACGGCTTTGTTGTTTGAGGCCTCTGCGCTTGCGTGGTCCGCGACATTCGCCGTATGCTGCCATTGATCTTTTGGTATGTGTCTTTCAGTATTCCCTGTGCCGTGCTCGGAAAGATTCTTGAGGTCATCTGGGACCTTTTCTTCGTCGACTTGTTGCGTGTCCACGCGACTGGTCTTTGCGAGCTTGTCGGAGAGTTCCTTCGGCTCCAACTTGTCGGCGTCTTCGGGCTGGCCACCACTGCGGCGGACTCGAAAGAAAAAACCAAACGTCGATCCCTCTCCTTCCACCGAGCTCACTCCAATCTCTCCACCGTGCAACTGGCACAGTTTGCGAGCAATGTTGAGACCGAGCCCGGATCCTCCGTATGTTTGTCCTGTTTTCGGCGTCGCTTGCTGGAAGCGTTCGAACAGTTTGGACTGGTTCGCCTCACTGATGCCGATGCCGGTATCCCGGACCGCGACCATGATGTACAAAGGTTCTCCGTCACCCCACTCGGGATTTCCGGTCGCGTCAGTCTTGAGACCGAGCTCGTCGGTCTTGAAGAAGACGACATCAGGCGGGTATGATTTGGGTCTTTCGATTGACGCACCCACTTCGATGCTGATCTTCTTGCTGCGGTTTGACTTTGCCGTGAACTTGATGGCGTTGGTCATGAGGTTGACAATCACTTGGCTGATTCTCACGAGGTCTGCCATGACCCAGTCGACGTTGCACTCATCGTACTGTGGTGTGATGGTGTAGCCAAAATCGACTTTCTGCTTCCGGAGCTCGGGCTGGAAGATTTTCAGAGTGTCTGCCATTTGAATATTTGGTCTCGTAGCTCTGCTCGTGGATTAGTAATGGGTACAATTTTTTCGGATCCTGCTCTTCTTACCTGGGCGCAAGTGAAAGCATGGAAGCGTCGAGTTTTGAAAAAGACAAAACATCGTCGACGAGATTTTTTTGGTGATCGACGCATAGTTGGATGGTATGGACAGCCTCGACAATGTCATCGACAGCAATGCTGTCAGACTTTGCTTCACCATCTTGTATGGCGTCCATGATGTTCTCGGCGCAATGCAGGACGGCGCTGAGCGGGTTCCGGATCTCGTGGGAAATCATATCGATGAATCGTTCTTGTTGTTGCTTCCTCTCGCGCGCTTCTTTGGCCACTTTCATCTGAGCCAGCTCGGCGTTCTTCATGTCGGAAACATCAATCAAGGCGCAGATGTAGCCGCCGAATTGCCTGAGGGTGAATTGCTGTAGGTTGTTCTTTCCGAGAGGGCGCATCAAGAACAGTCTCCACTGGTTTTCGCCAAAAGCTCTGAACTCTGTTTCCAGGACGGTCTGCGATTCAAAGGCACGATGATAGGCAGACATGACTCTGTCATAGTCGTCCGGATGAATGGTCTCGGGCCACATTCTGAAAGATTGGTTCGGGCCACGATGGGCGGTGAGATCGTGGAACTGATGATTGACAAAGAGCGGATCTGCTTTGTGGTTGAGGATGGCGAGACCTGTCGGCAGCATCTCTGCAAACTTTTGGAAAAAGGGTTGCCGGTCGAGGGCAGTCTCTTCGTGGTCGATGTGGTTGTTCATGTCGTCGCTCTTGGTATGGCTTTGGTCGTGCTGTTGGGGCTCGTCGCTCTTGGGGTGCGTTTTGGTAAAGATCTGTACCATGACACCCGAGACGTGGTCCTTGTCGAACAGCGGACTGCACACGACCGAGGGTTCGTTCAGGCCCTCGGAGTGGCGGCTTGAGAGTTCGGAAGCGAGGATGGGTCGAGGCGAGTGGCCCTGACAGTACTGTCGTAGCGCGGTGGTGGTCTCATCGGAAAAGGAATCGGGCGGCGGTCGACCCTGCTTCAGGCAGCTGTGTGAGGTGGCCTCCCAGGCTTGGTTGTAGATCATGGTCAGCTTGTCGCCCCAGAAGATTGCGACGGGGTGTGCAAGAGTGAAGACGAATGGCGCCAGCGACTGCAGGGGTTCAGGCCATTCCTTGGCCGAGCCAATGTCGCTCTGGTCCCTGTAGCGCAATCAGCCGTCAGCAAGAATGAAACGCCGACGTCGCGTGCTGCCTGCCATACCAGACCTCGTCGCCGAGTAGTAGCGAGTCCAAGGCCTCGGCTGCCTCCCTCTCGTTGGTGGCATTCCCGGGCTGAGCCATTTTGAAGGTGCTTGCTGTGCTGCAGAGAGTTTTGGAAGTGCAGATTGGACGAGATGCAGAGTCGGCGTCGACAGGCTCTCATGCTGCAAGTTTCGAATCTTGCAAGCGTTTGCAGGCCCCGCTGTTCCGGCGACCATGACATAGTGAGACCATGACATAGCGAGACCCTGTGACGTATGCAATCAAGATGATCAACGGAGTGGCCTCCACGCGCCAAGAACACGTGGGAATCGAAGCTTTGATCACCATGAAACTTGACACGAAAACCAGGCACGAGCTTCTTTTCCAGGTTCCATGAGCACATGATGCTTTTGCTGCTGTACAAGCCATCCATGTTGCTTCGTGTCGATCAAGTGTTTTGATTGAAATTCATGCTGTATCCTCCACTCTTCTCGTCCTTGACGAACTGAAAGTTGTTTGTACTCAGGCCAAAAGGCTTCAGAATGCTGTTGCCGAGCCCCTTTAGTTTGCCCATCATTTCTGCCATCTCCTTTGATTTGGCATCTTCGAGCTTGGGGCCTATCTCGGCCATCGACTTGTGCACCGTCTTCTTGTCAAGTGGTGACAGACTGCTGACTGTCGCGAGGAACGTGTAGTCTAATGGTGGTTAGATGAGTATGCGCGCGTGAGGGATCAGGCGATAATACCCTCATGAGCTCCTTGCAGAGCAGCCCAGCCTCCCGTCTCCGACTTTGCCTTGGCCCTTCTCAAGAAGGCCTTGACGCGAATCTTTTGCACATCATCTCTTGTCCTGCCACTCTTTTCCAAGGCCTCAATCTTGTCTGCCGTCTCGTCGTCGATTTCCTCTATCGCTGATTGAGCTCGTGTTTGGCCTCGACTGGCATCTTGTGGTTCCCTGGGCTTGGGTAGAGGGTCGATTCGTTCGAGCGCATCTATACTCTTTGTGGCACTGTCTATGGCTTCCTTCCATTGTTCCGACTTGATGTGGCAGGCGGCCATGTTGGAATGCAAGACGGCGACTTCGTATTCGAGGTAGTTCGGACATGACGAGAGAGCCCGGTCGTATGTCTGGACGGCCTCATCGAACGAGCCGTGGGCGAAGAGAGAGTTGGCTTCTGTCTTGAGCTTGTTTGATTCTTCCAGCAGTGACTGGAGCGGTCAGGATGCAGCACGACGACGGCAGGGTGGTTGCAACGTACGGCTTCCTCTTCTGGGGAGAAGCGGGCTCCACCGTCCCCTGCGTTCGCATCATGCGAGGATTTTGCAGAGACAAAACTCTTGTCGTCGTCCGAGGGATAGTCTCCGGCGGACATGATGATTTTTGACTTCCAGGGGAAGGAGCGATGATTGACAGCAGTAAATTGGCCTGATCATGACGACAGCGCATGTGAAGGTCTTGGCATCTACTTGGTTCCTCAATGTCAAACATTTTCCGCAAATCATTCAACTATATTTTATAATATCATGGCATGATCACGGTTCAAAGAGAGATGGAATAGTGCTTTTGGAGCAACTTTGTTGTAATCATGGGTATCGTATTTCTCTAGTAATCATTAGGCAGAATGGTTTGCATGCCGAGACTTGACCTGGGCCTAAGAGGCAGGCGTGGCAGGACTTGCAGGAGTGCTCGGATTGGTAGCAAGGCCTTTGCTTCTTCTCTTCTTGATCTTGTCTCTGACTTTTTTCTTGGTCTTTTCTTCATCATCCTTCTTTGCGGCGGCCGAGGCGAACGGGGTAGCTTGGGCAGCCAGTCTCGCCTCTTCTAGCTTCTTAGCCAGTTCTGCTTCTTTTATTTTCGCGGCTTCGGCGGCCTCTGCCTTTGCGCGGACGTGGTGTTTGGTTGCGGAGAAGGTGAAATTGCCGGGCTCGCCGCGCAGGGGGTTCTCGTCCATGTATTCGTCGCCGTAGTGGAGCATCATGTTGAAGGATTCCAAGAGAGCCATTTCTGCGCGGGCATCTGTGTCTTGGCGTGCTTTTGATTGTGTTGCTGGTGCGGGTTGAGTTTCTGCGTCTAGGGTGGCCGTGGCAAGGTCTGCGGGTGTCGGAGCGGTACTTGCTTCGCGACTGGTGGAAGACAAGGCTTGCGACGGTTGTAGTGATTTTGTGGTGGAAGGGGGGAAGTAGGTGTACCCCGTGGCAGGGGTGTACAGCGGTAGAGGCGCAGCGGCTTGAGCGAACTTGGAGAGCGAGGTCATGGCTGAAAGCAGGTGGTTGCCGACAACGTCGTAGACCGAGGGGGCTTGGTACAGGTTTTCGCCAACCAGGTAATATGTCGCCAGTACGGTGATGTCGTCTGCTTGCGGCGGTCTCTTTCGACGGTCCTGTTTGCGGATGACCCAAATGCCCGTGTCTGGGCCCAGTGCCGAATCAGCGTTCGGCTGAGGTTCGCCGACGATCATGTATTCGACGCCGTTCATCTGCTTCAGACGGGCCTCGAGCGTCTGTCGCTTTTCGCACAAGGCCCAGATGGGACCGTTCGACTCGGCCTGTTTCCAGAGGAGACCATTTTTGCTCGTGTGATCGAAGAAGGGCGACTCGCGGATGATGGGATGGACTGGCGGCGCTTGTCAGTGAAGAGAGCGAGGCAGCAAAACGACTGCTCGGACATACTCGAGTCCTCACGGATGCCTCCCCACCACTGGATGACTTCTGGTCGCCGGAACTGCACCTCGTCCAGCGGTGTGCCGTTCCATGTGTTGGCCATGGCGTGAACGGAAAGTGCGAAGAGAGAAGCTCCTGCTCTGTTTGGCAACCCAGACTGGACAATCGAGCGGGTGACGCCCGCCAAGCTGTCGCGTTGGCTGCAGCCTGCACGAAGACGCCGTAGGGCTGAAATAAGCTCTATCGGGAAAGCCTTGCCCCATCCGGCTCTAGTTTCTCCAGCTTTTCTTTCTAGAACTCATCCACCCATCGTCTCTGTTGCCCCTTCTCAGTCCAGCTTTATCATTGTCATTCAGATCCATCTGGCTCGCATGTTCTTGACGGTCTGCATAGAAAGGCTGACTCTGTTTCCCGACATTCCTTTCTCTTGACCGCCCCGCCCGGAATCACATTTCTCCTGATGCACCACCCTCATTTGCTGTTTCTGGACGCCTACGACTCCTTCAGCAACAACATCATCAACCTTCTCCAACAAGACCTCAATGCGACTGTTGAAGTAATCAAGATTGACGACAAACGTTTCGTGGGGACACATGACTCTCATTTCCATGCCTTCCTCAAACGTTTTGATGCTGTAGTTGCCGGTCCTGGCCCTGGTGATCCCAGAAATTCGCACGACTTGGGCCTTATCGGTAGACTGTGGAATCTACCTCGGAATATTTGCTTGCCAGTTCTGGGAATATGTCTTGGTTTCCAGAGTCTCGCCCTTTCTTTCGGGGGTACTGTCAGCAGGCTTCCTCAACCTCGTCATGGCTTGGTCACCAACGTCTCCCACAGGGGCGAGTCCCTCTTCCGGGATATAGATATTCTCATGGCCACTCAATACCATTCTCTCCATGCGCAGATCGGCCATGATGTGTACAAGGTATCCCCGGACCTTTGGAAGGCCACAGCAGATTGCCCCGATCTCGTGCCACTTGCTTGGGACTTGTCAGACGATCAAAACGGCCCCATTCTGATGGGTATCAGACACATGACCAAGCCGTTCTTTGGAGTTCAGTATCACCCAGAATCCATTTGCACGAGCTCTGCTGGCGCTCGAATCATTCAGAACTGGTGGTCTGAAGCCTTTGCATGGTCCGTGGGTCAAGCAACAAGAATTGTGCCTCATGAGAATTTGCATCTGTCAATAGACTTGGACCTCTCTGAAATCAATGGTGAGAGTGATGATGATTCTGCAAGCACTTCATCATCCTTGTTCGACGCTGTCAACCCTACGTTGAGAGACACTACAGCCACAACCCCAACCGCGACACGGGACTCTTCAAGGATGGGACGTATGAAGTCTTTAAGAAATGTCAATTGGAAGTGTATCGATGCTGGTTCTGGCTTTGTGGATGTTGCATATTTGCTTCAAAGGCTGCAAGATGTCAACCAGCAAGCTATTATGCTAGAATCCGGCTCCAGGGATGGTCAGCCAGTCCGTCCCGAGACTGGTCGCTTCAGTATAATCGGTTGCGTTGAAGACGCAGAATCCCTTCGCTACTCTACTGGCAATCGCCTAATAACCAGTAGCCTTTCCAGCACACGGACAACCTACGAGGGCTGTATGACGGACGTCTGGACCTGTCTTGAAAACTTCATGGCTACAAATAGGGCGACGGACGGGAACGTGGACATACCCTTCTGGGGTGGCCTTGTTGGCTTTGTCTCGTACGAAGCAGGACTGGAGACTATCGATGTCGCTCAGCCGCTGAACGACAGCCGTCCAGATGTTTGGTTCGTCTTCGTATCACGCAGCATAGTCGTTGATCACGTGGAAAACCAGGTTTTCATTCAGAGTCTGGAGCAGAATGATGATGGTTGGATTGATGAAACTGGAGAATTGGTGAAAAGGCTTATCACCGAGCAGACTACAAATCAGGCCGACCACAACGATTGCTCCAAACTACCGGCACCAGCCATAGATGCGCCGATCGAGGCAGAGTATGTGCAGAAGGTGGAGAGATGCCAGGACCATATCCGCGCGGGCGACTCGTATGAACTCTGCTTGACAGATCAGAGCATCATCTCCCATGACAAATTCTGCCAGCCATCTGCTTTCGAGCTTTATCGGCGCCTGCGAAAGCTGAATCCTGCGCCCTTTGGTGGTTATCTGCGCCTGAAAGAAAAACAGAAGGACGAAAAAGAGAATGCCGTGACAATTCTGTCTTCTAGTCCGGAACGATTTCTGTCATGGTCGCGAGCTGGGAAGTGTCAATTTCGACCCATCAAAGGCACCGTCGAGAAAAAGAAGGGTCTCAGCCGGGAAGATGCCGAGAAGCTATTGAATGTTGACAAGGAAAGGGCTGAGAATTTGATGATCGTCGATCTGATCAGGCACGATTTGCATGGCGTAGTGGGGTCTGGAAATGTCAAGGTCGAGAAGTTGATGACGGTCGAAGAATACCAGACAGTGTTCCAGCTGGTTTCGGTCATCGAGGGACAATTGCAGGAAGGGTCCAGGCATACGGGCATGGACGTGTTGGCAGCTTCTCTCCCTCCCGGATCAATGACGGGGGCACCGAAGAAAAGATCGTGCGAGCTGTTGACCGAGATAGAGGGAAGAGCAAGGGGCATCTACAGCGGGGTTGTTGGGTATTTTGACGTTGGAGGTGCAGGTGACTTTTCGGTGGTGATTCGAACGGCTTTCCAATGGGATGACGAGGGAGTGTGGCGGGTTGGTGCCGGCGGAGCGGTCACTGTCTTGTCCTCGCCGACAGCAGAGTTTGAAGAGATGGACCTCAAGCGTCGAAGCTGTCTGCCTTCGTTTGGGATTATGCCGTGAGACAGACTTTCGTCAGGGCCCACGATGAGATGAGGTATTTAGTGTAAGGCCATGTCCTCGATTCATGGATGCCTGGTTTCAGATGAACACTCCTTGTGCATTTTGACTTGATCAGTATAATACTGTGTGATATTCGGCCTTGCATTGACATGGTGAGCTCAGGGGATACAGTATCAAGACGCACGTGACACGGCGATAAGATAAGCAGGTCCGGTAGCCGGTCTAGCCGAGTCTGCACTAGCGCGGCTCTGATTATTTTCTCGTCGTCAACACAATCAGCACATTTGACATGATCTGACCATCTTCAGAGAAGAGAAAAGGAGATACGGAACAGCGTCCTCGGAAGAAAGAGAAGGGGATACAGAACAGCGTCCTCGGAAGAAAGAGAAGGGGATACAGAACAGCGTCCTCGGAAGAAAGAGAAGAAGATACAGAACAGACGTGGCTCCCTCTCCGCGCATCGCAGCGTTCCTGGCCCGGCGCGGAAAACTGCCAACGACCATGGCCCTGACGACCGTCGACACGGCCGTCACGCCCGCCACGAAACCAAACTCGTTCCAAGAGCCGCCCGACGTCATCATCACCCCCTGCGACCCCTGGCCACGGCCCTACTACCTCCAGGGCGGCCTGCGACGCGTCAAGCCCTACCACTACACGTACAACACATGGTGCAAGCAGCGATGGCGAGGCCGCGAGATTCTCGAAATCTTCGCCGACGAGTTCCGCGACCGACCCATCTCATACTACGAGAACGCCGTCAAGACGGGTGCCGTGCTCGTCAACGGCAAGCCCGTGACTGGCGCAGACCACCGCGTCAAGAACGGCGACCTCGTCTCGCACACTCTGCATCGCCACGAGCCGCCCGTCACGCAGCAAAACATCGGCATCGTGCACGAGGACGACGACATGATTGTCATCAACAAACCTGCCGGCATCCCCGTCCACCCCTCGGGCCGCTACAACTACAACAGCGTGACCGAAGTCATGCGCGCCGAGCGGGGCCACGGCTTCAACCCCATGCCGTGCAACCGTCTGGACCGCTTGACCAGTGGTGTCATGTTCATCGCCAAACACCGCCAGGCCGCCGACAACCTCACCGAGCAGATCATGGCTCGCACCGTCAAGAAAGAGTACGTCGCCCGTGTCAAAGGCGAGTTCCCCGAGGGCGAAATCGTCTGCGAGCAACCCATCATGCAAATCAGTCCGAAGCTGGGGCTCAACCGTGTGCGCGCAGACGGAAAGGACGCCAGGACCGTGTTCAAGAGATTGGCCTACTATCCTCCAGAGGCCGGCCAAGAGCGGAGCGACAAGGCCGAAGCAACCCCAGGCATGGAATGGAAGCAAAAGGAAGGCTACTCGATTGTGCGCTGCCGGCCCTTGACAGGACGCACTCATCAATTGCGTGTACACCTGCAATATCTAGGCCACCCCATCTCCAACGATCCCATCTATGCCAACCAGCGAGTCTGGGGCATCAACTTGGGCAAGGGCGAATCACAAGCCGACAACGACGAGGACATCATGTCGCGTCTGGCACGCATGGGCAAAGACGAGGTGGCCGACGCCGTGGCATACCACGACGAGATGCTCGAACGCTACAACAAGACCAAAGGAGAAAAGCTCACCGGCCAGCAATGCCAAGTCTGTGGCACCGATCTCTACAGCGACCCGGGTCCGCACGAACTCGGCATCTACCTGCATGCGCGCAAATATGCAGCCGGTGACGGCAGGTGGTCGTATGAGACGGAACTGCCCGAGTGGGCCCTCCCGCCTGCCGGATATGCCGGGCCGACAAAATCGACAGAAGAGTCGGATCCTTTGGCCATCGACCTTGGCAAATTGGGTATTCAAGCAGAAGGCTCCGAGACGAAGTGATAGATGCAGCTGTCACGAAAAACTCGCATCCAGACACATGGACGATAGAATTTCATCCAGAGTGCTTCTGTTTCAGACAGAGGGTTGGATCGATATGAACCAGAGCACCACCGGCCGACGTCCGCGGATTCGACTGTTTTGACTCCGTAAAGATGTTGCTGTCGGGCCTCAGCTCGAGGCAATCGATGCGCAACACACTGCCGTCCTGGCTCTAGGCATCTGAATACGTAACCGGGACAGAATAGAGGCATGCATGGGTCTTGACATTCCACAGACCTATCATGGACCATCAATCACCCCCATCACAATGTTGTCATCAGACCTCCGAATGCCTCATTTGCATTTGAGTGTTCATCAAGAGTTTTGTCGTCGTCTTGGAAGAGCTTACTATACTCCCCTTGCTTTTCAACATTTGTCTGCAGTCGAAGAGAGATGTCAGAGAAAAGGAACTGCATTCGAATGGAGATGCTCAAGGAGAAAAGAAAAGAAAAGGGGCTTTGGTGTGGAGTGAAATATCAACAAGAGGGAAAAAAAAACAGCTCCTGACTGGGCAAATCGCAAGTAGAACCGTTGTACCTCTAGCCCAGCATGCTGCAATAATACATGTAGTAATTAGTAGCGATTTGTTATGATCGACGAATATACCTTACACATATCTGATCGATTTTTTCGACCCCAAGACCCTTTTTCGCTGGGGTAAAGTTAAGACAATGTTATTTTTTCTGCCTTTTTATTTTCAAATATGATCCTTTTTGAGGTGGTGATTTCTGCTACCGTTCGATAAATGTGATATTCATCTATAAAAGGCATATTACGCAGAACTTTTGATATTCCTTCGCGTTGCTTCAAATGCCTCGGGATCTCACGTATATATGTTGAAGATGAGAAGAAAAAAACAAAAGAACCAAAATTCTCTGTTGGAAAGAAGAAGAGCAGGAAACGATGGGAAACCGCAAAAGTCGAGCAAGAGAGCAAAGAGCAAAAAAAAGAAAAAAGAAAAAAAAACACCAAAAGCGAAACCGTCTAAAACGAGACAGGACTCGCAATCCCGTAAAACAATAAACGCTCAAGAATCGAGAACTTACGGTCGTGCAAACAAGGGTATAATAATTCTGTTTTATCAACAGATGCAAGGGAGAAAAAAAAAACGAAAATTGACTCAGAGAGGAAAGAAAACAGCCAAAACGATGATACAAAAATGTTTAATTAGCTCGAACTAATTTTTTCTTTTTTTTTTGGCAAAGAAAATTTTTTGGCAAAGAAAATTTTTTGGCAAAGAAAAAATGAAAAAAAAGAAGAAAAAGAAAGAAAAAAAAAAGAGAAAGAAAAGGCAACAGCACAAAAAAAAACACAGGACCCCAACAAGATTTTTGCAGATCAAAGGTCTACAACCAACAAAATCAACCTCTAGTACGCCCTTTGTTCAAAAAAAAAGTCAAGCGGGTACAAAAAAAAAATCTCTCATTGCCTGTCGCCAGCATGCTAACCTCACCCCCCAAAGAATAAGACGATTTTTTTTTCACCTTCTTCTTCTTCTTGGTAGCCAATCAAAGACTACTACTCTTCAAGAGAAAGGATGCATTCGAGGCATACTCGTCACCAAAACACACAAGATCTGGAGGACTACTCTCTCGCGCATGTTTCACAAAATCTCTTCTAGGCGAGCACAGAAAGACCGCGCGGCAGAGTGGAAAAAGGCACTCGAGACAGCCAGAAGTAGGCTCGCATATACCAAGTGCCAACGCCAGGAACCCTGCGCTGCTCGTTTGCCCACACCACGGCGTTCTGAGAGATGGTTGATTCAAGTGTGTGTAGAGTGTGCTCGCGACGGTCAAGCACAAAGATTGTGCATCTTATTGAATAAAGGGGAAGGTGGTGTTGGCAACAATGTATCGAGTACTTGGATCGAATCGATTGAGAAGAGCTGGGCACTTCTGCCGCCATCATTGCCCCAATGATACTGCCACCATGGTTGTTACTTCTACCCTCCCATACTGAGAAGTGCGCAGCAGGTCCGTTATGCCTTGCCGGCGCTACAACGACACCCCGTGCAAGGCTTTTCGTCAAGCTCACAGCGTGCCGGCCAGCAAAGTAAGAGCTTGAGGCAGGAGTTTCACCCGGGGATGGAGGGCATCGAAAGTTGGAAACCACATAGAATACAACAACTTGAATCCCCAACCAGTCAGTGATACAAGGGCCCACAGGTCATAGCCCGAGCAACGCGGAATACAAACCATTCGACTTGACCACTGCGAGTCAAGACTGTGATAGACAAACCCACCCATACCCTTGCTACTTCTTGGAAATCAGCCTGGAGCATGATCATTTGGACTGTTGGATGCTAAGAAGCTGCCTATCGACAGAGTAACGAGAGGCGCTGAGGAAATGGATACCTGGGTCTCTGTAGTGCATGTGAGATCCTCGATGTACGACTGGGATTAGCAAATGCTTGTGGTACAACAACGACTTGCTGCAGGCGATATGATGGTTTCATTGTGATCGTGGCCGGACGTGCCCATGCCAGCGAGCAATGTACCACTCGGTCAAGGCGCCTGACACTTGAATGCGTAGAATCCGCCATTGGAGCAGCATGCGAGAAGCTGGAGCCTGGTTGGTGAGCACCGCTTGGCTTGGTCACTTGCTTGTGTGGGTAGGACATATACCGCGCACATCAGGCTAACTTCTTCCTTCAACGATCAAACCACATCTTCGGTAAGCTTTTCTGCGCGCAATGCTTCTTGCATAGGCATGCGAAGATCCCCGAGAGGCATCCAAGACACCACTGACCAGGCACAGCCAAGCGAGACCACTATGCCTTCCGACAAGAAGACCACCGCCCCCACCACCGTCAACCCTTCTGGCACCACTGCCAGCAAGTGGCAGGCCACTATGGCCAAGATCAATCAAGACCCCACCGCGGGTAACATCATCAAGCAGGCCACTGGCCAGAAGCTCGTCGCTGCGCCTTCGGGCTTCAAACACATCTTTGAAGATGAGATGTTCCAGCATCTCATGCTTCTGAACGCATGAATGGGCACCGGTGAGGGGTTGATCGTCCCGGCTACAGATCGCCCAGGCTAACAGGTACTTGAAAGCAGACACCGAGAGCCTGACGAACCCGAGAAATCCGGTCGGACAACGTTGTGGCGGCCTCTTAGCGTAGTGCAGAGTGGTGAGTGTATGACTTTGCGATGTGTCAACCAAGACTCACACTCTCAGAAGGTTTTATAATGGGAATTGCAATCTTATTGCCAAATTTGCTTTGTGCCTTGTGATATGACATGTGACAGCAATCCAGTCGACCACTACACTATTGACGTGTACCGGAGCGCGACCGTGTGATGGTACCATCTTTAGTCGAGCGAGGCTGGGCGGCGAAGGTACAGTGAACACCACCTTTCAGAGTCGTTGATCGTTTGTGCACCCGAGTTCTTGATGTTCACTCGACTCATGTCTGGTAAGATGACCTTGACAGATCCAGCTTCTGTTTGGGTTTGTACAACGAGACTTCTGTCGAGGCTGACGGCGGGAGCTCAACTTTCTGATGGGCTTCAAATATAACAAACCACTGCAGCTACAATCGATGATATCCCGGTTTGACACGAAGGGCCACGTGCATGTCGACCGGAGCCGACATCACCTCTGGATCTAATCAAGCATCCGTATACCAATCGATAGACCCCGCTTCCCAGGCAAGGAGGCGTTGGTTATACGGTTGACTAGACCGATGCATCAAGCTCTCTTTCTGGACAAGGGGACGAAAGAAAATGAGGACACGAAGAGAAATAAAAGCAATGCAAGATGAACGACAGAGGAAGAAGAAGAAAAAAAAAAAAACGTTGTGCACCGAGCTCTATCCTGCGCAGCAACGAGACAATTGACATCAAGTCAAGACGAAGCTCTCGGTAGGATGTGTGATAGTGCCGTTGACAGCCAGCACTAGTGTTGGACTTCTACTGCGGTCTCACGGCGGCAGGAAGCCCAACCTGCCAGACTTTGCACAGATTGCCTTGGACGCGGCCTGGGACTCGAAGTGTCGGAAAAGCGCCCTGGATTGGGATCTGTCCACGGCAGCAGGCTGGGATTTGTTCTCTTCTCGTACAAGGGGTATATGAACGACGACCGTACCACCAACGCCATGCATTAAATTGTTTCGCTAAGCCGTCAAAGTGTCAAGATTACGGGTGCCGTTTACCAGAAGCGCCAAATGATGAAGATCAAGATGATGGCGCCGAGTGCAGCGAATGGGCCGTACTGTGTGTCCGAGTCAGCAAACCCAGCATCAAGACTGTCGACAAAACAACATACCTGCTTGAGCAGCAACTCCCAGTTGATCCTTACTGCGGCGCGCTTGTACTTTTTGCTGGATTCTCTCAGGTCTGAGCTCATCTGGCCCATCCTGTCCAGACTGTCGCCGCGGTAGAGCAGGTCTTCGAGGTTCTTGGACATGATCTGAGTCGTCTCTTTGAGTTGGGCTTGCACCTTGTCCAGGTTGTTTGAGGCTCTCGGGTTCTCGTAAGACTTTTTGGTGCGTTGCATGAAAGTGTCAAAGTCGTTGAAAGCGTAAGGGCGCAATGCTGGCGAACGGTATTCGGAGTCTCTGTGGGTGCTCAAGAACTCTGCCGACACATCGTCGAGATACATGGCAGCGAGCTCTTTGGGGAAGGACCGCTCGGTGATGGCGAAGAAGACCAGGTCGTCATGGCGGTAGTAGCTGCGGACGGCAGTCAGATCTTGTCTCGGTCGTCGCAACAGCTCGACGCATACTGGAGCTTGTAGTCGCCAGACTCGATGGCAGCTCGCGGTTCCGAGGAATTGTTCATCTTGCGGACGAGAGTGCGCTGTTGGGTCTTCAGGTTCGAGATGGTATCGTCATGCTGTGGGCGGTGAGTGTGGGCGGGCGGTCAAGAGGTGGTTCGGAGCAACTGACTGGAGAGGTTTCGATGGATGCGGCGAGCATCAGCCCGTCCAGGCGGACGATCTGGGTCGAGTAGATGGGCATTGTGGGCGTGTCTAGTCTGTCGTGGCAGTCAACAGTCGGAGTCGAGGAGGACAAGACGGTGGTTCGCAGATTGTTGTCGTGGCAGTCAACAGTCAGAGTCAAGCAGTCTTGACACGGCCATGCCAAGTCCCGTGGGCTGCCATGTCGTCATGGCTGCTGAGCAACAAGAGAGCGCACTCACATCCTGGCCAGATCAGAAATGGCTTTTCTGTCTACACAATGCTCTGGGTGCAAGAGACTTTTGGACAAAAACGAGATCAAGAGACTTTCGGACAAAAAGGAGATGAAGAGACTTTCGGACCAAAAAAAAGAGATGATGGGTTATGAGTTGATTAGACAAAGATAATTATTACACCTTGCAACTCCAAACCACAATGTTTCAACTTTCATCCTCTTTTTTCTACTTTCCATCTACAACATCACCATGAATCAAATCAAACAGGTCCAACGCCTCAACGAGCGCGAGCTAGAAAAAGTCGTCCCCTCCAACGCATCATGGCACACCGACTACCGCGACACAGCCTACATCTACGTCGGCGGCCTCAACCTCGACCTCTCCGAAGGCGACATCATCACAATCTTTTCGCAATACGGCGAACCCGTCTGGATCCGCCTCATGCGCGACAAGGAAACCGGCAAGAGCAGGGGGTTTTGCTGGCTAAAGTACGAGGATCAGAGGAGTTGCGACTTGGCCGTCGATAATCTGGGTGGTGCCACCGTCATGGGCAAAATGCTTGCCGTCGATCATACAAGATACAAGAAACGTGATGATGAGGATGAGGACGAGGGCTACGTCGGTCAAGACAAGCAGATTGCTGGCGCAGAGGCAGAAGAATCCGAAGCAGAAGAGGAACCCAGACCTCTCGTCAAAGAGGAACTCGAGCTGGCCAAATTGATGCGCGACATGGAAGACGACGACCCCATGAAAGCATACATGATCGAGCAAAAGAAGGAAGAGGTCGCCAAAGCTTTGCAAAGATCTTCCCGGAATCATGACGGCGACTCAAGACGTGAAAAGAGACATCATCGTTCGAGACGTGATCATTCCGAAGAGGGTCGTCACAAAAGACACAGACGACCTTCATCACGCAATGGCAAAGATGACAGAAGAGATCGAAGAGACGGTCATCGTTCGCAAAGGCATCGTTCAGGCTCCCCACGTCGCGATCGTTCAGAGACTCCAAGAAGAGACAGGCATCGTTCGAGCAGAGACCGCGACGATTCTCCTCCTAGGCGCCAGAGAGACAGCAGACGGAGAGACTACTCGAGGTCACCGACTCCTCCAGTCCGAGATGGCCATCACAAACGTAGAGAGCGCAGGCCTTCTTCTACACCTCGTCGCAGAGACGATTCTAGAAGCACATCTCCACGTCCTAGACGTTGAGCAATCTGAAAGTTTTAGCATAATTCCTATCCTCGTCACCTCGACCACCCAAGGCCGTGAGCATCTGCCTGGAGTCCATCAAACCATGTCAGTCTGCCAACCTAATCAGCATGCTGGCCATCTCAAAAAGTCTGAGAGTGCTTCCGCACTTTGATGCTGCTACTGCTTTTCTGTCTCTGCATCAAGATACAGGTCATAAGGCTTCGATCTCTACCGTGTCCACTCGCGTCCCCTAGGCCTATCTGGTATCACGATACCATGTATGCACCTCGTTTCTGATGAGCCTCCACCTACTCTACATCCGCTCTCCGAGACCGTCTTCAGTGTAGAGCCAGTATCATGCATACCATGAACGATAGCTTACCATGTTGCCTCATGTCGAGCGTGGACATGTGGGAGCCTCGTCGGCCAAAGGTCAAGTGATGGTTTCAACTCGATGCCAGTCTTGACGTTTTGCGTCGAACCAACGCCATCCAGACATCTTTTTGTGACGCTGCTACGCCTACCAAAGTCGTTCGACGCAAACCCCTCCACTCTCTTCCACCTTCTCAAATTGACCACCAACTCCTCTCTCTTCTCTCTGATCCTCTCTCTGGCCCTTTTCGACACCAATCGTCTCTCGTTTGCTTTTCCTCCTGATTCGCTCCGTTTCGCCTCTTCATTCCGACCACCTCTTGACATCTTTTCGTGACCATCTTTGCCTGTCTCAGACGCAGCAGCCTCTGGATTTCCTCTCGACCTCGATCTCGCTCCAACCGTCATGAGTTTTGTAAGTATTCAGCTCTCGTCTCTTCCATCTCAACCGCTCTGCACATCATTTCCCATCTCTCCCTCTCGTCGTCAAATCGTATTTGGCTTCTGTCATCTTTCCACATCGTCACAAGCGGAAACTCTCGAATGCATGTATGCCACACAACTTTTACGAGCTCTGAATCAACTTGGGCGAGACTTTTTTGCTTGTCGTCAACACGAAGCCATGGGCGAAGATTCCAAACTGCCTTTTCTTTTCTCTCTTGACCGAGGATTCCGAGCTCTTTGGCTCAATATCGCAGAGCACAGGAACATCAGCTCTATGCCGACCAACACCCAGCAAACAGTGTCCAGACTACCCACCGCCATGTTCCCCATGCATTTCGAGGCCTTTTTTCTATCAACCGACCAGATCCCAATGTGCCCGCGGAGTGTTGCAAACCAATATCATGGCAAATCGGCATCCTAAAGACACCCCGACATTAATCATTCAGGACCACTTCTGGTCTTGTGTTCTCCGCAGGCAGATTCGAAAACATCAACCTGTCAGCTGAGTGAGACATGCACAGAGACCGGCTCGCACCTCCAAAGATGTATTCGCCATGGCCGGCCAGCAGTAGTTCCAAGTCTCTGCTATTGAAACACCCGGAGCAGCACATGATTCCCGAGCCTCTTGTGAAGGATTCGTGAATCGCATACTATAGATTAGACCTGCAAATTTCCATACATTGCAAATCAGAGTGCGACATGGCAGTCCCGATTCGGCAAGCATAAGGTCTACTACTGCCAGTCACGCGCACGGACCAGACCTGGTTGCTTCCTTCTGATATCACAAACGCTCCAACACTCTCTTCCTTTGCATCACAACACAATTTTTTTCTTTCTTGTTCGCGCCACGACTAACGCGCCATCAGAACAGTTTTGAGAACTCACGCAAGCACATCCTTGCTGTCGCCTTTGCTGGGCGACATCCATTCAAAATCTCAACCAACCATTCCTCCCATCCTTCTTTGCGCACTTCTTTGCCGATTAGCACCACCACCACCCCAAGCCACGACCTCACATTTTCGCATCCCTTCTCCAACACAGACCTCTCTGCTCAGCAGATCCTTCGCGACTACATCTGGGGCGCGTATTTCGGTCGCCCAACACCTGTTTCCGCAGAAGACGAACAATTTTACCTCCAACTCATCTACATCAAACACTTCTACAACGACCTCATCGGAGCCATGTCAGACCGTCTGATCACTCAAGCCAACTCAAGGCTTACCAAGGCAAATCTAATTGTGAGTTATTCACACAAGCGGTCGTGGAAGTGAACGTGACATCTGACATTCATTGTAGACACTGCTCACCAAAGAGGAGGCCTGGTCCTCATTGGACCTCGAGACGAGACGCGAACTGTGCCGCATGCTGCCCCGGTCCTTGAACGGCAACATGTTTGCCCTCGATCCCGACGTCCACCCGCTCAAGACGGGTTACGCGAGGTTCATCAAGCACTTCGTGTACGAATGGGAGCAGGACCTTGCCGCTGGCCGCAACACGGTCAAGTGGCAGAGAGAGGCCAAGCAGGCCACCGGAGAGCGCCTCTCCGGCGTCTACGACGGCTGGAAGGAGAAGGAGCGCGAGGAGCACTGGGGTCAGAAGTACGACCCGGAGCACTTCAAGACGCAGGAGCCTACTGTCGCCGCTGCTTCTGACCCCAGTGCCTCCAAGCAGCAGGAGGCTGAGACTGGTGAAATCCCCATCGGCTACGAGAGATGAGGAAAATCGATTATGCAATGAGATGATGATACGATTGACGATGGAACGAATGAAAATGGCTCTGTAAATTAGAAGCGAAACGACGACTTGCGCTGTCCCGCACGACCACATGGTGCCAAAGATGCTTGTAGCACGACACAATTCTTTCCCGGTGACTCGGTATCTCCAGTGGGAGTCCATACCTACCGACAATACTTGATGCTCTCATTGATTACAACAGAGATCTAGAATGGTTTTATGCATTGTTATAGTGCGCTGTTGTATCAGTCATACGGCGTTGGGAACACAAGATGTTTGCAACGCCATGACGCTGCCACCAAAACCCATCTCGATTTTTGTACTTGAAACCATACAACAATACCAACAAAATATAAATTCCAATGGCGCCATCGACTTTACAACATCGACGAACTCACAATCTGCTACTAATCTCGAAGCTTCTTTCGCAACGTGAGAATGTGTCGCCTTTCACATTGATCGTGGACAACCTGCAGCAATCCGGAAAACCCGTGCTGCGAGAATATATTTCACGAGCGGCAGTAAGCTTTTTGAATCTTGACTTTTAGCATTCAGGAGCTGATCATCCTACAGACGGCAAAGATAGAGGTCATTTTTGTGTCTTTCGAGACTTTAAAAACACCCAAAGATGTCGGAGTATTCGTAAAAGCTTGGGAGATTGGTGTGCAGCAGACACAGAGAGAAGTCGGGTCACTGATTGCAAAAGCGACCAAGACACAGCAGCGTAAGTCCTCCGCGCCCAGGAATCACAGAAAAGAGTATGAATCAAACATTTCAACAGGCAAACTTTTGATCATCGACAACCTCAACACCCTGGCCTCGGATCCTTCGACGTCGGCAAATCTGCCAGCATTGCTTTCTTCTTTCCTCTCACCTGCAGTGTCATTGGTAGCGGTCTATCATAGCGATATCCCCATTCCGCCAAGCATTGCCTCGGCATCACCATACACACCTCAGCCTCTCACAGTACTCAAGTACCTAGCCACAACCATCCTGACCACACACGCACTCAACCACATCCTCGCAGCAAAAGCGGCCCGTGAGAGAAGTGTCGCAGAACCAGTGTTTGGGCTAGCAGAAGAAGCTGAAGGTGTGCTTCTCGGACTCGGCGGCAATGCACCCACTGGATTGGTACTCGAGATGGAATATCGACGCAAGTCCGGACGTGGTGTGCGAGAATGGTATTTCCTGCCTCATCCCATGTCACAGAAGCAAGAAGTCGCGGGAATGAAGAACAGATTTAGAGAGACGGTGATTTTGCTCGAAGATCATGCTCTATATCGCAGGCCCACCGAGGAGAAGCAGCAGGGTGGAGATGACATGGATGTAACGTTCGAGTTGGGACTTACGGATCGGCAGAGGCAGGCCAGGGAAGGGGTGGTGCTGCCGTACTTTGATGCGCAGAAAGGTGGTGGCGAGGGTGGAAGGATTTTGTATGACATGGGTGAGGAGGACGATTTTGATGAAGAAGAGGATGAGATATGATTTGATACAGTGGCTCACGTACTGTATCTTTGAGGCTATCAATTGTGTCTCTTGGTGACCCTGTCCTCGCCGCAAAGGGCAACCATTCCTTGGCGTCATCGAAGCAAGAGCTCTGGTGACACAACAATTCCTGATCCATTCGACAACTACAATTATCTCATCCGACCATCTTCACCTCACAAGCAACTTGACTCCGGCAATCATCGGCACCTCTCAAATCACACTCGCCATCAATCGTCCCTTGCGATCTCCATTCCGCCACCAACCATGGCGCCTCGCGACCAAAGCCCACGCGCCAGCGACCACCGCCGCCCATACTCAGACCGCCGCGATCACAACCCAAGAGACACACGCGACACACGGCCCCGCCGCGACCGCAGCACGTCCCGCGAACGCACCTCCTACGCTCCTCGCGGCGGACGCGGCGGCGCACACAGAGGTGCAGACCGCGAAACCCACAACCACAACAGCCACCGCGACAACAGACAAGCACGCTCTCGCTCGCCCGTGCGCTCATCCCACAACACCACACGCCAACGCTCTCCTCCACGCGCACCCCGCGGCGCACCGAACCCTCGCGATCGCAAGCCGAATGTCAAGGCTGAAGAAGCTGTTGCGCCGGCTGTTGATCCCAACGAGGACGAGGAGACGGCGATGAAGAGGCTGATGGGCTTCAACGGGTTCAGGAGCACCAAAAACACCAAAGTGCCTGGGAACGACAAGCTGTACGGTGTGAGAAAGGACAAGAAGACCGAGTACAGACAGTACATGAACCGTGTTGGTGGCTTCAACAGACCTTTGAGTCCTACGAGGATGTGAAGCAAGACTGGCAGAAACGTTGAGACGGCATTTCTTTTTGGTCTATTGGTTTAGCGATGGCGTTTCGGGGCATCTCCATTTCAGGACTGGGCAGGGATCTTGGACGAACAAGGTCGACGAGGTTGGTTGGAATCGAGATGAGCAGAAATATACCCATATGCGGTAGTCTTGACACACCGTAAAACGATTGCACTCGAACATATGGTGCTTGCGAGACCGTGTCGTCCAATATCATAAACATTATTATCAACAAGAGCAAACGAACACGGCCTGCCAGTATTAAAGCCAACCGTCAACGACAGAAACACGCCTCCCCAAGCCCTGGTCAAATAGATGACCCCGTCCTCAATGGTGACCGCCACCAGTAGCACGCGCAATACTCCTCTTCAACCTCAGCGTCGGATCCTGCAACGCCGGCCTCACGAAAGAATAAACCCCGAAACTGAGCGAAAAGCCCATCACCACGACTATGCTTTCCACATCAGCTCTCGACCCCAATCTTACACCAAAAAGGAATCGCCAAAACTTACACAGAGGATATGTCTCTATAGGCAACGACTTGATCCAGAACCTGACCCTTTGAGTCGCGGTGTGTGCGGCGTGCTCTTCTCGTGCTGCTGCTTGGAGGGAGGGCGAGGTGGAATGTAAGCATCGTTTTGTGATTGCCGTTCTCGCGACTCGAGTGGTGTGGACGAGTGTGCGTTGAGTAAACATTCTCGGTGTTTGCTTTTTGTGTTTTCTTCTCTGATGTGTTCTGATTCGACTGCAAACAGCGAGATGGTTTGGATAGCAGAGATTGGATGATGATCAATCAAAGTTGGGAAATCGTGTTGGAGATTGGTATTAAGAAAAGAAAAAAAAGGATAATGTGTGAATACATATATACCATCTTCCGTAATAGAATACTTCGGCCCTGCCATTCCACTTACTTGGCATCTGGCATCAACAAGAACAGGACTCGTGAAGAAGAATCCGACCATCGTCTGCTCATCTGCTCATCACGCCGCCGCAGGATTGAGGCGTGTCCGGTCGCTACCGAGTGAGGCCTACTCACGAACGCCGTTCGCACAGCCCGTCAATGGCGATACGCGGAGACTAAACAGCAGCGCGGCAAATTTCGTCTGATCTCGTGAGTTCGGAACGGTGAGAAGCTGGTGATGTGTGGTGAGTTGATGTGAAGTGAAGCCGGGAGATGTCAGGCCACTGGTCGGCGGTGTTTGCGCGCGGCAGCTGTGATCGGGATGGAGGTTGTATCTCTCTTCTATATAGACATTCTATGCTAACTACAACATCATGCACTTACCGCATCTTGACTAGGAGTGCAGATGTCGCGATGGTATACTTGAAAGCACGTCTGAGCGAATAGGTCTTTGAATAATGTCCTCGTCGAACGCTTGAGCTCGGGCCGCACTGACATCAGGTGTCGACTGCGGGGGGAGCGATGGTGAGAGAGACTCGACATTCTCTCGCTCAGTAAACTGAATCACACACCACAAAACATCAGAAAACACCCGCAGCCATGTCGGAAACAATGTTTGCAAAGGCCCTCATGTCGAGTCTGGAAAAGAGACCCTCCAGACTCAGCAGCGACCACGTCTCGGACCCGAGAAAGTACCCTGCCCAAGCTCCCGTACGCATCGAACCTTCTTTGTCTCACACACACGCGGCGTACTGTGGCATTCACTGATGGTCGCTCTCCAGTACACATTGCCCAAGCCGGTCCACCCTTTCCCTCGTCGCTCAAGGCCCGCCGCCGCCGGCCAACACTCGCAATCCGTCAATGTGACACTCAAGCCGCTCAAAGGCTCCGACCACCTCGACCTCACCGACCAATCCCCCAACACCACCGTCCTCGATCTCAAGAGCCAGTACGCCGACAAGTTCGGCCTCGACAAGACAAAGATCAAGGTCCTGCTGAACAAGAGGCCATGCGCCGATCTCAAGACCCTCAAGGACATGCTGCCCGATCCTCTCCCTCGACACACCGACTTTGCCGTCATGCTCCTCGCTGGCGCTGCAATTTCCAGCCCTGCTTCTACTCCTGCTGCTGCTGCTGCTACGCCCGTCACCAATTCACAGGGTTTGCCGCCGGATTCTGCTCCCTTGTCCGAGCACGCTCAAGCAGAAGCAGAAGCAGAAGCTCTTCCTCACGCTCACGACACCGCCTCTCAGATGTTGCAATCCGATGACTTTTGGGCTGATCTGAAGGACTTTTTGGTCCAGAGACTGCGTGATGAGAATCAGGGCGAGAGGTTGACCCGGCTGTTCCGCCAAGCTTCTACCTAGCATCGTCATCTCTCATCACCATTGGTATACATACCATTCCGAGAGCTGCCCAGCAACAAGGCTATGGCCTCTGATTACCAGCACTTGAACAGTTGGCAATACGGCATTTTGCGGAGAAACAGTAGTAGTTGCTACATACATAGGTCAACTCTACTCGGACAAACCCCTTCTTCCGCCGGCGTATCATCAGGAACATCTCATACAAATCATGTCCAACACTTCTCACATCGTCTTAGTCTTCATCAACTGCTGATATCTCCTTGTCGTCCACTTTCGCATCCGCTTGCCAAACACAATGAAGAACATGGCAAACATGGTGACGGCAAAGCTCAAGCAGCCAATAAACACGAAAGTGTTCTGCAGGCCCATGCCTTGAATCCATGATTGTATTCCAAACGAGATGCCAAAGCCAATAATGTTTCTCAGCAAGATGATCGACGTCACCACTTGCGTGTCAATCTCCTTGTAAGAGTCGAGGATGTAGCTCATCGTCACCGTGCCGCCGACACTGAGGCCGAAGCCGACGAGGCCCATGCCAAAGACTGGCGCGATCCACGGCAGACCGCGAGCAGCAGTAGCGCCATATATGATCAGGCCTCCGGGCATGATGAAGGCCGAAGGGATAAACGCCCACAGGCGATACTCTGGTTCTCTCCATCCTCGGTTGCGGTTGCTGAGATAGACGGTGAGATGATCGTTCAACGGGCCGGAAAAATAAGCACCCATCAGAGATCCGATGAGCGGCGAGAACCAAACCAGGCCTATGCCGCTGTTGGAGAAGAGGTAAGGTGGCGGCGCAAAGATCATGGCCACGGTTGTTCCCATGACTGCCAGCCACGAGACACATGTTCCATAGTTTACACCGCACTAAATGCTTGTTAGTCCACGTCGATTATGGAATTGGAGAATCTTTCTTTGCTTACCCAAAAGACTGCTGGCAGGGTAAAGCATTTGAGAGGCATCCACCACTCAGTAAAGACGGCATTCCATGTAAAAGGATATGTCTTCCACAAGCTGTACTGGATCTTGAAGCCATCGGCACTAAAGACCTCTCCGACAATGGCCTCAGATTGTTGATAGGCGCTTTGGCTGTCCGCTGCTTTCGTCATGGACTTGGTTGTCAACGTCTTGTCAAGTTCGGGCATATCGGCAGTGCTGACCAGGGCTTCGTCATGTCGATCCAGAGGTCGGATAAAGTGTGTCTCTTCGAGGGTGAAGAAGAACAACAGGAGCAGAGCGCCTACCACGATGACTCCCCACCAGTACATCCATGCAACACTTTGTCCAGTAACCATATAGCCACCACATACCGGGCCGACGAAAGACCCAAAGGCCAAGCCAAAGACATAGGCACCGAGTTTACCTCCACGTTCGTGGGCAAAGTAAATGTCGGAGATGGAAATGGCAGGCAATGCTTCGAAAGGCGCAGCGCCTAGGCCTCGGAATATTTGCACGGCCCAGTACTCGCCGTATCTCTTTGAAACGGCCATCCAAATCTCCGAGACAAAGACCAGCAAGAGTGTCCAGATGTAGATGGATCGTCGACCGAACTCTGTCTCTCTGTCAGCAAGGAGCTCTCGTAGACAGTAGCCATGGACTCACTGTTGGACAGGGGCACGAAGAAGACGTTGCCGACTCCAAGCAGCAGAAGCATCACGGCACTAGTGTAGTTCAGACTATTAATGCTGACACGGTATCTCTGTACCAAGTTGAGGTAGACGACTGAATCTCCATTGGTGATGGCTCCGAGTGTGGCGCTATACATTCTGGACAAGTGTTATCAATCGGTTTGTCTTTCGGGGCTGTCGAGGCTTCTTACACGAGGAGCAACAGATGGTACGCCTTTCGCCATCTCGACCAACGAAGAGGATCTCGAGGGTCGTTTGATGGGGTAGGCATCAAGATGATGTCTTTTGAGGAGAAGCCGCTCTGATGGGTACCTTGCACCAGGTAGACGGTGCCAGGAACGACATCGTAGTCAGGCACCTCATGCCGGACAGACTCCATGATGACAAGCTGAATATGATGTATGAAGATTGGATGCAAAGATGTTCAATATAGAGGTATGAGATTACGGCTCGAGCAGTCTCAAATGGGGAGACGATCAAGGACTTTATGTATAGACCTTTGCGCCCACTGATAGAGTGTACCAGGAGGACAAACGGCAGTTGCTGATGTTGCGTGGATAACCTCTTGACGGAAGTCGTCCGTTCCAGCTGGATATCATGGGACCTGACATCTCGTTCGAGTTGTGGCCGCCTTCCTTTGATATGTGCAAGGAGTGGCTGACGAACTGGAGGTCGAGCCAGATAAGATGGTGGATAGACTCAGGCTAGTCACTTCCCTTTTGGGAAGCACCGCCTTTTGGAGTGAGGTATCTAAGGAGCACTCCTATAGGCAAGACCGACGGTTGGCAGCGTGCCTGGCCGATCTCGTTTGACCACGCAGTGCTCCTTAGACGACAGCCTCACATCCACCCCGCACTTTGATGCTCCGCGTGCCACCTCCCCTGATAAACCTTTTTTTGATGTCCGCCTGCAACCGATATCAACATGCGAGGGCCGCGTTTTAGCGTATCTGTCTCTCAATTACCTGGAAGGGTAGGACCGACATCTGGTATGTGCCAGATAACCAGAAAGCGGGGGTTCACATAGGTGATCCTTCGAGTGAGACAACCTCGAACAAATGCCGATGCGGAGTGGAACCGCTGTTGACAGGTCACGTCGTCTGTTTGTGAAATCGTGCCCTCAATAAAAGGTCCTTTCTGCCGTAGTTTGCGATAAGTTGTATAATTCTCAAATTCCTCCTCAGCTCTCTGTACACACTCATAGCACAGGCGACACAATGGCTGGCGGCAAAACATATCTGGACATCTCTCGGGCAAAGTGTGAGCAGAGAGATCGACTTATCAGAAACGAATGGAGACTTTCTCCGAAACTTGCCCTGGGCAATAATGTCCTCGAAGTTCCAAAGACTTGTGGTATTCTCACAGACCGCGAGATCACAATCACTGAGGACAACGATGCTGTCGACATCGTCGAGAAGATACGCCAACAGCAATACACTGCAGAGGAGGTCACCATTGCCTTTTGCAAGCGTGCTGCCATTGCACAGCAGCTAGTAAGTTACGGAGTATCCTACATTTCGCTGAGAGCCACGACTAATCTCTTTTCCAGACTAATTGTCTCACGGAGATCTTCTTCGAAGACGCAATCAAAAGAGCTCGTCAGCTTGATCAAGACCGTGCTGCCAACCCTTCCGCGCCGCTGAGGCCTCTTCACGGACTTCCCATATCTCTGAAAGACTCCTTCAACGTTCCGAACTTCGACTCGACCATCGGCATGATTTGTTTTGCAAACAAGCCAGCCACGGAGTACTCGGCGTTGCCCAAACTGCTCATGGACCTCGGTGCTGTTCTCTACTGCAAGACCAATGTGCCACAGACCATGATGACGGCAGATTCTGACAACAACGTCTTTGGTCGAACACTCAACCCTTCCAACCTGACCTTGACCGCTGGCGGCTCTTCAGGAGGTGAAGGTGCTTTGATTGCCATGAGAGGCAGCGTCCTCGGTATGGGTACCGATATCGCTGGCAGTATCCGCATCCCTAGTGTATGCAATGGTATTTATGGTGCTCGCCCCAGCTCTGGCATCGTTCCATTCGGTGGCCAGCAATCACCTGAGCATCCAGGCATGGTTGGCATTGAGGTTGTTGCGGGACCAATGGCTACGTCAGTGAGAGCATGTTCATTCTTCATGAAGACGATCATGAGTGCCGAAGCATGGCGTTACGATACATCCTGCTTGCATCTACGCTGGCAAGGTCAACAGAGCAAACGAAAGCCACGCATTGGCCTTGTACTTGATGACGGATTGTACACGCCTTTCCCACCGGTACGTCGTGCCATTCGAGAGTCGGCACAGAAGCTTCGGGATGCGGGTCTCGATGTTGTGGAGGTACGACTACCGCATGTTGCCGACGCGACAGGTATTACCTATGGAATGTACGCGTTGGATGGCTGTCAGGTAAGCACGACTCACATGCTCACAGTATCCAAGTTTCCGCTGACGACCACTCAGTTCGTGCAAGACCTCATCGAAGAAGGCAAAGAACCTCAAGTCGAGTCCGTAAGACGAGTTAATCTTGCCGCCATTCCAAAAAGTACCCTACAAGGATACTTGGACCTGACTGCTGGAAGACGCAAGCTGCAAGCTCTATATCATGACTTCTGGCTCGAGAATCAGCTAGATGCTATCATGTTGCCCCCGGCCCCTCAAGTAGCAACGCGTTTCGACGAGTGGGGACCGATCAGCTATACTATGCTGTGGAACTTCCTTGACTACCCTGCCACTATCATACCCACTGGCAGAGTACGCGATTCGGATGTTGCAGATGGAGAAAATACTGCACTCTATGGAAAGGCAGATTTGGAGAACTACAAGCTATGTAAGTGTGGCGATATCAGTCTCGATAGTATGATCGCTGACAATATCATCTAGATGTGTCACCGGATACATACAAAAATGCTCCGCTATCAGTGCAGCTTGTCGGAATGAAGCAAGAAGATGAAACATTGGCAGATATCGCCGGGCTCGTGGATAGCATTCTGAACCCCTAGGAGAACCAGGGGATCAGCCAGCTCTTCAGCGTGTCGTGAGCATTGGTATGGGGGTATACCGCAGGGCAAATGTGCTTCGGAGATTCATTAGAGACCATTTATATCACATGAAGTTTGTAAGCTCGTAAGCATCTATCAGGATTCGCTTCTCCTCCATTGCCAGAACACCTACACCAAATACACTATTCATCCAATCGTACGGGCCAGAAGCCTCAAACTGCAACCTTGTGAACCATTCCACCTCGTCTTGATTCATGTGAGAACGAGTTGCTGGCTCGATATCCACTCCAGGACCAGGCTTGAAAATGCCTTTTGAGCGGACATAGATGTAGTGTCCATCATCGGTTTTGAGTGTGTATCTCGCATCCAAGCGCATCAGCTGTAATGTTCGTAAGCAATCGGACTGGACGAACTGGAAGGACTCTTGACTAACGCCTGTGCGTCCGATAGCGGTACCCCAGTCCGCTCCACTCATATTCTGGATGACAGCTGTGATCTTGGGGCCTTTGACAGTGCCACCAACAATCGGCATGATGATTCTCGCGTTACTGGTGCCAGCTTGAGCCCCGACGACGTGGTTTTCCGTGGCCATCTCACACTCGAGACGGTAGATAAACTTCAACGAGGGTATTCGCATTTTTATGGATCGATCCGAATAGTCGTTGCCCGGTGAAGCGGCCGAGCTTTGTGTTGAAGACATTTCGAGGCAGATGTTGACTAGAAGAAAACAGCTGCAGGTCGAAGGAAGATATATGCTGCCTTTATAGAGAAATCATCCTGCTACGCCTATACCTGCCCGATCTGGTAACCGAGGTTTGACTCGGGTAGGATCAAGTCGATCAGGGTGTTCCTTTTAGCAACAGGGCTGAGCACTTGGGAGAGACAAACTCATGAGCGCATCATCTCTTTGCGACAACACCACCATATGTCACTTCTATTATCAGAGTTGAATTGTTTCACTCAAAGCTTTCAAAACATGCGACGTCTCGCAGAGTAGTCCTTATCACGATCCCTCCCCAGACGTGTCGCAGATAACAACGATTGGGGCGAATCGCAACGCTCTTTCAGTCCATCGCCGCCTTACTGAACCTCGTGCCTTGTACTATGTTCACCAATTTCACCGTCACGAAAGAAGGTCTTGTCGAATCAAAACCTCGATCAAGACCAAATGCGCTCAATGGTAGCTGCCTACCATGTGAGTTGAGCTGTTGAAGCCTCATATCTCGAATACTAATTCGCATTTGCCATTGAGGTCGGCGAAAGAAGAAAAAATGCGACATCGTACGACCTATTTGTGGACGATGTCGGAACAGCTATGGTCAGGACACGTGTATCTGGCCAGATGAGCAAAGGAAACGAAGGAGTCTGTCACGAGAGATGACGGAAAGCTGTGGACTACCCGGGCAGCCTTCACCTAGCTCCTCCAGCAATTCGACAAGCACCTCAAGGGCACTCGTCAAACCTGCAGAGTCTTCTCGTTCGAGTGTGGGCACAGCCTCAATTTATCCTATGGACCTTGGATTTGAGAACTTCTGTGCGTGGAGTATACCAGACGCGGTCACTAATATATCCCCGTGAGACTGACAACTGCTTGCTCATTGGAAAATGAGTGCTGACAATACACAGGGACTTATCACCTCAAGCATTCTTGAGCATATCTGCGGCCTTCCAAAACCGCATTCTTTGTCTTGGTACTGACTTCAAAGATTCCATTGTTGTACACAGTCTACCCTTGGCTCTCCAGCATCCACCGCTTCTACACGCCTGGGTTGCTTGTAGTGTCATAGCTCTATCTCGATCTGTGCCTTATTGGCATGAAAAAGCAATCAGACACTATGATAGTGCTTTGAGTGGATTGAGTCAAGCTCTGCAGAGTCAAGAGAAGACCAGTGAAAAGTGGAAGAGGGAGACTGTGATTCTTTTGCACTTGTTTGAGGCAAGCTTGGATTATGACCAATGTATGATGGTATGGCTGACTGGATATACAGGGCTTCCAATCAAAGAGCGAGGAGTCTCCGCTCGGCAAGGCTCATCTTCATGGAGCACATCAACTCTTCAATCCTACAGTCAAAGACAAATCACCGATGAGCTACCACGATGTCTTGGTATTAGAAGCTTATATCATGCATACTACAAACAACTATCTTTTCCAACCGGAATCAGGATTGGCGATTTCTCACATATCCGAAGCATTGGACACCTTCACGTCAGCTCTGAAGCACTTGGATTTGGAATGCAACTGGCGCAACAGTCCGTGGATTGGATTCACAGGGCCCGAACTGACAGACATAATCTACAGAACTTCATGGCTCACCCACAAACCTAGTCTCGATAGTGAGGACCATGATGAGGTGGAGAAGATCATTGCTGCCCTCTCGTCTTGGACTGCTCCACCGTGTCAGGAAGAATCTCCAGCGACCAATCTCGATCTGCCACCCGAACGTGTCGTTTTACTTGCACGTGCATACTGGTGCGCATGCTCCTATCTAGCCACGACTCTGTGCCACAACGGAAACAATCCATTGCCCACGGAAACCAACGATTTTGTCGTCGAGACTTTGAGTCTAATCGATCGTCTCGCCATTCATGGGCACACCATAAACAACCATCTATGGCCGCTGCTTGTCGTTGGTACAGCAGTATCAGACTCTGCAACTCAGGAACACATTGCATCGCTGTTGCCGCATTTTAGTCAAGTCCTGGGTCCCGAAGCTGTCAAAAGAGCCGAAAGATTTCTCGCAGTCGCTTGGGAAGTTGATGGCCATGGTTTGATATATGGTCGGAGAATCTTCCAGGACAGAGAAGCTTTGTACCAAATGTTCTTCTGAAGGAATGTGTAATGCCGCCCGAGAAGATATGGACTGGTTTCCATGGAGGGAAGCTCTTTGGCAAACATGAGTTGCAACAAGAGAGGCCGAGCAGATTCCCTGGCGCTCTCGAGGCCGTTCGACCCCGAGACCTGTGAGCCAAGAAGGGGGGACGGCAGAGTTATACAGGGAAGTCACACTACATGAAACACCAACGCCGCAGCAGGAGATCACATGCAAGTGCCCGATCGGCTCACCTTCGCCGGTAAGAGTTCTCGAGTCCACACTGTATATGAAGGCTCGGTTCGCTTGACCTCGACAACTTGACAACGCCCGGCAGCTCCAATACGGCTGGCACTGGCTCTTTACAGCTCCAATGGTTGATACAGCATGCCGCTCGGGTATCAAGTGTGGCTCAGACCATCAAATTACAATAATGATGGCACACGAAGCTCCTACAACCACGTGAGCCATCGCTCTTCCAGATCTCTTGAGAAATTGGAAAAGTCGAATGACCTTGTCAACAATGATGTCTGGGAGACATGATGCTCCATAGGCCGATGATTGTGATGGCTATCCATCCTTTCGACTGGCTTTTACCTTGGCACTATTCACCGCGCACAAACAAACAGACTGTTACGCCCGCATTTGGGGTCAACCTCTTGGACCAATTGAATCAGTGCTGATGTCGGAGAAAGCATTCACGAGTTGCTAAGAAAAAAACGGGCTATCCCCTTTGACTATATACCATCTGCACTTTCATCAAAGACAATTCACAATTGGATGAAATTGATCGACAAAAAGCGGGCAGTGAACTTGTCCCTTTGCAAAAACCGAAATTTGCCGTTCCATTCGTGGTCCACGCAGACCAGAAAGAAGCTTCTTATCCGTCCAATCCCCAAACGAGGAAAAAAAAAAAGAAAAAAAAAACGCCTTCAATGGACCCTGTCGTCGCAATCCCACCCATCATCATGAGAATAGTCCAGAGCGCTGTTCACAAGAAAAAGATAAAAAAAAAAGAAAAGAAAGACAAACAACAACATTTTCAAAAGCGTCATCTCTTTTTCTTCTCAAACTCACTCCTCTGAAATCTGCGACGGCCCATCAACGCCCACATCTCCATTCCGAAACCTGTTGAGATTCTTGAGCATAAAACTCCGCTTGAAATAAGTGTTTGGGTGGGTGATGGTGTCCAACTCGCTGGCGGGCCACAGCGACTGCTCCTTGACCCTGGCAATCTCGTTGGCGTGCTGATGCTCAAAGACGCGGTTGCAGGCAATGTGGTAGCGCGTCTTTGTGACGTCGTCCTTGACGGCTTTGAGGACTTCGCGGTCGGAGAGGCCGGTGGCTTGCAGGGTGGCGAGCAGATTGTCCTGGCTGAACCAGCGGTACGGGCATCCGTGGCTTTGACCGCTGCTGGGGACGTCGGTGATGAGTTTCTGGCACGAGTAGGGGGTGTAGCCTCGTCCTCTCCGGTTCGAGTCGCCGCCGACGTCGCCGTAAGCGTGGCGGATGTTGTAGAGGTATTCCTTTTTGAACTTGTCGTCGGTCATGAGTTTGAAGCTCTTGCGCCAGAAGAGGATGCACTCGTTCATGTCGAGACCGATGCCTTTGAGGAAGAGGGTGTATTGGAGTCGGGCGAAATGTTTGAGATGGCTGTTCTTGCGCAGTTCGCGGTGGAGGCTTTGCATGCAGAGGGGGAAGTGGGAGGACAGGGCGTCGATCATGTTGGCGGTGATGAGGGTCGTGTCGGAGATGGACGAGGCGTCGGCGTTGTATTGGGCGTCGGGCGAGGCAAAGGACTTGGAAAGGTGGGTGAGGATGGGGGACAGGCGGTTGTCTTCGTCCATGCGCGGCAGAGCGCGAGCGGCCAGTTCAAGAGCGGCTTCGAGCTGTCTGCTGAACTCGCCGACGACCATGCTGGTCTGCTCGCGCGTGTGGACGAAAGCCTTGCCCATCTTCAAAAGGACCCTCCGCTGTTCGACCAGTTCGGGCACGTTTTCCCAGTCGACCTTGAACCATGATTCCTCCTCGTTCTTGAAGACGCCCGTGGCACTCCTGAGGTCGTCCAGGAGTAGGGCCTTTTCGTCGTCCGACACGGTTTCCCAGCTCATGTTGAGGCTTTGGATGAAGTCTTTGCGTTCTCGGGCATCGTTTTGGTTGAGTCGGAGGCGGAACAGTTGCGTCTCGAGTCTCGCGAAGCGTTTGCGAAGTTCGTCTGTGGCCGAGAAGGCGAGGCGGAGAGTCCAGTGCGAGTAATGGTCGCGCTTGCGCTGCAAGTCTTGGTCGGGGGATCGTGACGAGTTCTGGTCTAGTCGGAGGTGCTTTTCCAGGATGGGCTTCATGTACGTCTGTGTCTCTTCGGCGCTGCGGTTGCGGAACTGGCATGATTCGAGTTCGGCCAGTACTGTTGTTGGAGACATGTTAGCGACTTGACGGGTGATGAGAAGGGATGTGATCACCCTTCAGTCTGGCAATGCCCCACTCTTCAAACTGCTCAAGGGCAATGTCGCCGGTGGGAGGGATGCTGTACAAGTTCATGGCATGATCGTAAGCCTGTTCCTGCCATTGCGACTGTGCGAACTGCCTCTTGCGAGGATCCAACACGGCCCTGCGCTTCGTGTCTGGTCTTGCAACGGGTCGAGCGGCCAACATCTTGTCTTGTATTGTGTGAGTATACCAAGACTACAAACGGACGTGATGGTTGCAAGACGCTGTTTCCGCATGAGACGCGCCCCAAAGTCGCGACGCGTTACGCCAAGCATCCGACCAATCAATCAATCTATCAAATATGCCATTTGCACAAAATAGTGCATCCTCTATACACGACATCTAACTATTCTTCTAACCCAGCAGATCGCCCAGCTTGTTGACATATGCCGATGGCACCACCGGGGCGTCCTCTGCCAGGAACTCTTCCTTTTTGCTGACACCGGTCAAGACAGCCAATGTGCCTCCGAGCTTGCCCTCAATGCCGAATTGAATGTCGGTGTTCAGCCGGTCTCCAATCATGCACACACGGCTGCGCTCGAATTGGAATTTGCCCTCGACTGCATCCATCATGGCCTGACTAGGCTTGCCCAGAGCCAAGGGCTCCTTTCCCCATGCCTTGACGAGCGGTGCGCCCACTGAGCCAGCACCAGGGAACAGCGTGTGCGAGTTGGGCAGAGTCGAGTCCGTATTGGTCGCGAGGAAGACTGCTCCTCTGCGGAGATAGTGGTATGCCAGGCTCAGTTTCAAATAGTTGACATTAAAGTCCAAGCCTGCAAGCACAACGCCGACGTCAGGGTCGAGGGCGCTGCCGTTGGCAATGTTGGTGAAGTCTTCGGGCTTCATGTCGCGGCGCAGGCTGGCATCGGTGCCTCCGCAGTAAGGTACGTTTTCGGATGCCAGTTCGGCCTCGATGCCAGACTCTCCCAGCACAAAGACCTTGTTCCTGGGTGCTTCCAATTTGAGAATGCGGGCAATGTAGATGGCTGCACTGTAGGCCGAGCCAAACACCTCTTCCTGTCCTATGCCATCAGCTCAGCCTTGGGCTCTTTGATGACTGTCAGCGTACCACTTTGCAAGGGATGCCCATGCTGTCGAATTTCTTCTTGTAGTCTGCGCGTGACTTTGTGCTGTTGTTGGTCACAAAGACCAGTTGCTTTCCTTTGCTCCGGAGCATCTCGATGGTTTCCTTGGTGCCTTCGAAGAGGTGATCGCCAGACCAGAGGACGCCTATACTTCTCGTATCGTCAGTTCTCTGCATCGGGCGCATGCTCGTCAGACATGCTGGGACAGGGCGTACCATCGCAGTCAAAGAGAAAGACCTGTATGCAGTGAGTGTCGGTTCAGTCATTCAGTCATCCAACGTCTGCCTTTGTGCTGACATACATCAAACTTGTTGAGAAAGTCGTCAATGCCGGCCTTGTCGCCGGTCAGAAACTTGGGAGCCATGTTGGGTTGCGGGTGATGAGATGAATTGTTAAAAGGGCATCAACCCTCACTCCATCATACTGGAGGATTGGCTGTTAACTCCGAGACACCGGGCACTTGTACACTTGTGCATCCATACACTTATACTTTCATGCATATGTACACTTGCACACTTGTGCACCGATGCACTTGTACTCTTATGCACTCATGCGTCCATACATTCATGCACTTATGCTCCCACTCTTCCATGCATTTATACACCCGTGCAGCTATGCATTGCTCCCCTTATACAATTATGCAACTGTACACTCTGATTATCTGATGTCTCCGAGTCGTCATTCGGCGCTGCTGACCACCTCGAACACGCAACTTGACGCCCAATTGCTTTCTTCTTGTCCCTCGTCTCCTCTTTTGGTCCTCTCCATCTCTTTGTCGCTTTTCATTGACGACACTCATCCAAAAACTCGACAGCATGCGACAGGATGGTCAAATTCTACTCTACTTCGTATAGCTACGACTATTCTTTTCCTGCCGTGTCGCTGGCCTTTTTCCTTCGCTATCCAAACCCATACAGCACCCATGTCCTCTCGACCGACGTCATCTCGCGCGACTATGACCCCGATACCCAACGTTTGACCACCGTCCGTCTGCACTTGAAAAGGAGCAAACTCCCTCCCGCCGTGCTCAAGCTGCTGCCGAGGAGCATCATGGGCGGCAACGAGAATGGCGACAGTCAAGCCTACATCTTAGAAACCACCACTGTCGATATCAAAGAAGGTTGGATGGAAGCAGAGAGCCGTAATCTCGAGTGGACTAGTGTCTTGAGCGTCATCGAAAAGCAAGTCTTCCGCCGGCAACCTCTCGAGGCCCTGCCAAAGCTTTCGTCAGCCGTCGACCTGTACGCCCAACAACCGTCACAGAGAACCGATGTCACGAGCACCGTCACACTTCAATCGCGCATTGGCGAAAACATCCGCCGGAAGAGGGCTCAATGGCAAGCTGACGCTGATGCTGATGCCGACGCTGGAGAAGACGACGCTCCCCAAGCCAAGGTTGGCTTCTTCAAATCCTGGGCTACCACTTCCATGCAGCGATCTATTGAAGTCATCAGTCTCCGCCGAGCTGAAAAGTCTCAACCCAAAGCAAAAGAAGGCATGAAGGTCGTCCTCGAGCGACTTCGACAGGGTGGTCTTGTTGCCGTGCTCGAAGGTATGCGTCATGATCGCGAGCTCATGTTTGCACGTGACCAAGTATAGATGTCGTCTGCTTGAAAAATGCATGGCAAGGAGCTGGACAAATTTTACCGACATTGCTTGCAGCAGGTTTTGGCCTTTTCTCGCTGACTCATTCGTACACTCATCATCCGTCCATCATGCTTTTGCAGCTCGCTGAACTTGTTTGGGAGCCACTCTTGTTCAACCAAGCATTTGTAACCACTCGCTCAATCTTTTTGTAACCATCTGGTACCACATTGAGACGCGACACCAGCAAGCTTTTCCTTCACTTCACTCGGCTTGGATCAAGATATTTGAACGTCACAATCTTGTTCCAACCGCCATACAAAACTCCGACATTTACCCTCTATCTTCACTACTGCAGTCACCATCTCTACCCTCTACCTCCTTCCCCACGATCTCTCCGACCCATCCTTTCAACATGGTCTTCATCAACGCCATTCCCCACAGAGACACCGCCGAACTCGCTCAAATCCTCAATGACCACCGGCCCCACCCACCCAGAACCTTCGTACCCGATCTCATCCAAGGCGCCCAGGCCAAACCATGCACGGGCTGGATGAACCTCCAGAAACCTCCCCAGACTGGTTGGTGGGCTACTAGACAATCCTGCTCTTGTCCACCATGCTACTTTTATCATCTCACCGATCAAGTCAACAGTGGCACCTTGCCTTTCCCTGTCGCTGTGCCTCTGGCCCAACTCATCAATGTCGGACTCATCAGACTCAACTTTCGCCACTCGGACCATCAGAATGTCTTTACCGATCAAGACAAAGACTATGCTTTGTCACTGCATCGTGATCTGTGCTATGGAATCAATTCTGGCCAGCTCCCGTTGCAGCTTTTGGAGATTCTGCTGGTTGCTTCGAAAAAGGCTGTGCTTAAGCCGCTAGATCAAGAGGAACCCGAGTACAATCATCGCGAATTTGAGGTTTATCTCAAGAGGGCCATTCAAAAGTGCAAGGATGAGGAAAGTGAGCAAGAGCCAGGAGATGAGGTTGAACAAGCTAAAGGAGGAGCACACGCTCACGATGATCGCCTCTTGTCGGGCGAAAGCGGAAAGAATGGTAGCGTTGATGATGATTCGGACAGAGAGACGTGAGTTTTCTTGCATCTCCTATCAATGTGCAACACTGACGCATGTGCAGCGCCATTTTGTGGTCCGCTCCTGGAACTGATCAGTCCGAGCAGTGAGCAACCAGAAGAGCTTTTGCTGCCCTCTACAAGCCCACCAAATCTCACTGGATATCAACACATGCTTCTTGACGCCTACCAAGATCTTGAACGACAAAGAAAAAGTCAAGAAGCGTAGGTTCAAGACTACAAGATGCAAAAAATCAAGCTTTGATTGGAAAATCAAGAATTGAGCACTTGGCAAAGCACATTGAATCAAGGAAAGGCGGCATCGTCACTTTTTGGAAATCAGGCCTTGGGAATCTGCCGCTTCTCTACTCTGGGCGTTTTCTGCCTTGCGTTTCTTCCCACAAGTTGACAGCTCATTCTCTGATCGGAAGGAGTCTTTCCCAGCATATCCAAGTCATGGGATCGCAGAACATGACGATACATTCAGTAATGTAGAAAAAGGGTCATTCCATTCCCAACTCACTGCCAACAACCCAAGTGAACAAACGAATTTGTGTGCAGATCAAAGAATATGATGGACTTTATGCCTGACCAAGCAAGCATCTAACAACTGCTCAAAGACGAATTCGATATCTCTGTCAGTCGTCCTGCCCCGCCCTTGAATCTACCAATCATATTTTCTTGATCGAGCTTTACACAAAAACTAACCCAACATCTGCTGTAGCAGGTGATGGAGGCTCAAAAAGATGGGCAGAGGCCACTACAATTCGACCTTTCAAAATCACGTCCAGCTGCTCTCAACCATCCGCGAAAGTTTTGAATCTGCTTTTTGCAAAACAAGCTCTTGAAAACCCAACACTTCAAACTCGATTCGAAAATTCGGCAAAAGTTGTTGTTGTAGATTGCAGTTTGGCGGATATGTGGCATATCGAACTGAGAAATGCTCGAGTTTTTGACACCCGTCTGAAATGCCGGCTGGGCCGAGAGGTTCATGAACGTCGATGCTGGCTATTGGTTTTGCGGAAGATAATTTTTGTCACTGTTTTTTTTACTTCGAGCCAAAGAAGGGGGTTTGAACTTGCTTTTTCGCAGAGCGCAGAGATTTGTGTGAGCAAAAGACCAAGATGCGTTCAGGAACCCCTTGGCCAGATCTATCAAAAGAATGGGGACTGCCATTCATCAGCCAGCAGCCCATAGATGAGCGAATCTCGAACCCCGATATGCGTTTCCCATTCCGCACGCAAACGTCCCTCCAACTCGAATCCCAGCTTCGTGAGCAAAGCAACAGATGCCCCATTCTCCGGGTCGACATCAGCGACAAGCTTCCGTTTCCCCTCTTTGAACAGGCGCTCAATCAGCATCGCCACGGCTTCGCATCCATATCCTTTGCCCAACTCTTGACGAGCAACCAAATACCCTATCTCAGCCACGCCTTTACGTTTGGCGCACGCGGCCACAAACCCAATGGCTCTGTCCCCGTCGTCGTCGTCGGCTTTGACGATCGCCCAGGTGTCCCAGCCTGAAGACTTGTCTGGAGCAAAGTATTCGTCTAGTTCTGCGGGAGTGGAAAAGGGGCCCCGGGACCACCATTGCATCGAGTCTGGGTGTGACATTGTCGGGAACAGGGCTTGGGCGTCTGATTGCCGGCGTGGACGCAGGTTTATGCGTTGTTTGTGTACGCGTGT
>RZIQ01000042.1:0-155027 GCA_003992365.1 Aureobasidium sp. P6 | reverse complement strand
TTGGTCATGTTTGTGTGCAAGTTTTTTTTTTTTTTTTTGCTCACGTCAAGCTTCCTTTTTTTTTCTCTCTCTTTTCTTCTTTGGAAAATTTGCTGTTTGATGTTCTGGAAGACTTTTGAAAGGGGTATGAGAATGGGAGTATTGAAGGTATAATACCACGCGTAGACGGGCAGCAAGTGCTCGCGTAAACCTCGGCATGGTCTTTCGTCTTCAACCATTCCTCCAAATGCACTTGTGATGATTATAGCCTTGAACATCTTAAATCGTATCGAGTCACTTCGAATAAGAAGACATCATCATCCAGAGACCCAGATTGTCATTATGAGTCAGTGTTAAAGACCTCATGTACTGAATCAGAAAACTGGACACCAAAAAAACAATGTGGACGACATGCAAGTGCAAGAAGCTGTCGTCTGATTTCATGAGAAAGACTTCCAGTGACTGGACATCCATGGACACAATCTCCGAACCGATCCATGATCGATTCACTGAATGTTGATCCCTTTAGAATGTCGATACAATGATCCGATAGACATCCATTGAAATTTTGACAGGGTTGTACCTTTGGCAAATCTCAACATACAAATCCAAATTCCAGCCAGTCCTAGCACTGTTACTTAAGATTAGTGTACAAAGAGCTATGATCAGACATGAAGCCAGATAACGTAAAGGGTCAGACGTCAGCTATACTCAGGGTACTAGGAGGGTATGACTGATGAACGGCCGGGTATAGAACACGATTCTTACCAAGAAAGGTCTGGACTAGGCATTGAGACAAGCTAAGTGAATCCCGACAAGACACGACGGTAACATCGTTGAGCAGATCTAGAGACGATGACTTCTTCGTGGATCTATGTAATCGAGCGTCCACAATAGGGTACAAGACGTCGTTGTTAGGTCCATAAAAGTCACGGTATTTGATGAAACACAATCAGGCACGAGGGTGTATAGCAATGTCCTACAGACTTCAGGCAGAAACTGGGTATCAGGATGAAGGTTCACCCCACTTACGGTACATGGCGTGATCGTTGGTTGTGGGATATCAGATTTGACACCAAAGCATTGTCGGCGACTTATCATAAGGCATGACGACAATAACGTTGAACATGCTCCAACAGGGCGTGTAAGGCATTGAATAACCATCGGATGATGACCGGGCATCAGAATGGCATAGTCACTCCGCTGCTGGGTACACTACAAGGCTGTCAATTGGGCCATTTTAGACTCTAGCAGCAAGGCATTGTTGGAGACAAAGACCAGGCACGGAGAGAGCATCGTCAAACATGCCTGAACAAGGCCTTCGAGCCGTAGATTTGTGGCCAGGTAATAAAGCGGCATAGACACTCTATTGCCGTGTACACGACGTCGCCGTCAATCAACCACGACAGGCTCGTCGAATAGGCTCGAACAGGGCGTTTGCGTTGACGGATTGTGACCAGGCATTAGGACGGCACAGTCACTTCGCTGCCGAGTAAACGACTTTGCCGTCGATCGGGTCATATCAGAATTCGTCGAACGAGCTTGAACAGAGCGTCTGCGTTGTCGAAGCTGTGACCGAGCATCACAATCCGCGCTTCGGGTCTCACCTAGCTTGCTAGACTTGTCTCATACGCAAACGCTTTTCCATTGTCAGCAAACTGCGTCTTGACAGAACGTCTACATCAAATCCGTCCAACGTTGCTCCTGATCATGGAAGAAGAAGATCCACTCGCCTACCACATGTCCGTCTTGAAGCTGGAATCGTGGTATCGGATGGCAAGACAGGCTGGACAGCCTCGTCTAGCCATACATACACGCCAGCAGCTCCAGAGAGAGTTTGCCAACGTAAGCGGGAATAAGAACATGAATGTTGCTTACCAAAATGACTTACTATATTCTGTAGCAACAGGCTTTCCCTCATAGTCTGGGTGAAAGATACATCCCAGCTCCTGTGACTGGGGAGACTTACCCACCCTGTCAAAGCCCGCTAGCAGAGCTGACCAAGATCTCGCTGAAGGATCTGATATGCGAGACGCGCCATCACGGCAGCTATTTGCTTCTGCGCACGATCTGCCAACCTTTGCGCAAATCGGCCATACTGGCCGCCGTTGAGGATGAGTCTGAAGATGTGGATAGATTGGCCATCTATCACGCCAACAACACTCTCCCGGCCGCCGAAATACTGCCCGAGGGCACTGTGCTGGCCATCAAGGAGCCATTCTACAGCATGAAGGATGAGAGATTTGCTCTCCGCATCGACCATCCTTCAGACATGGTGGTGCTTGAGCAGCATCACCATAAATATCCTGATGGCTGGAAGGTGTCCTACAAAGAGAAGAGGACGGCGCTAGAGTGGAGCCGTGAAGGCGAGGATGCTCTGGCCAGGGAAGAATATCTGGAAGCACACAGATGGTAAGTCATCTCCACAATGTCAAACGCTGGCAAAATTAGCTATGGCACTGCACAATACTTTTCAGGTTAGAGCGTTCGTCCAGTGAGAAGGTGTACAACAGCCGTTCTCTCTGGAAGATGACTCTGACCGTGGAAGATCTGTGCCATGTCATGTTTGCTTCAGAAGATTCTCTGCAGGACAAGTGAATTTGGCTGACACAGATCCAGCTTCACTCGCGGACTCGCTTGCGCAGACTCACTTGATGTTGAGTCAAAGCGTGATGTATTCCGCAGTCGATCACTGGCCAATTTCCACCTTGGTCGCTATGACGCAACGATCAGTGATGCATTCTTCTCCCTCTCAAACGACAAGGATGACGACCAGTTCAAGCAGAAGAACGCACACGCGCACCATCAACGTGGGCTCGCAAACTATCAGCTCAGACATTATAATGACGCACAGAGATGCTTCGAACAAGCACTCGAGCTCTCGCCTTTGGACGAACCGAGCAAGAGAGAGCTTCAAAGGACCAAATTGCGTGTTATGGAGCAAAATGAAGGAGCATACGACTTTGCTCAAATCCAAGGAGAAGTCGAGAAAAATGGATCTATTGCAGATCGCGCCAGTTTCACGTCCAAGACAGAAGTGCGTGACACGCCCGACCGCGGCCAAGGACTGTTTGCCGCCGAGGATATTTGCATGAGCGATCTGGTCTTGTGCGAAAAGGCATTCATGGTTACACATACCAAGGAGACATCCACTTCCAGACCATTTTCCACGGTATGGCGTGACATTGTGCGAAAGGTCATCGACAACCCTTCTCAGAGCAAGGAATTGTTCGGCTTGTATGCGGGGGGCCCAAGATCATTTGCCACTTCTGTCTCGATTGTGGATGGAAATCCAGTGGTAGATGTCTTCGAGGTTGCAAAGCTTCTCAAACTCAATGGATTCAGCTACACTGTTGGTCGTGCATCACTCGCGTACGGCACTTCTGGAATGGTGACAGACGACGATCCTAGATCGACGGGCCTTTGGGTACATGTTTCGAACGCCAACCACGCATGCCTTGCCAACACCATAAGGAGCTTCGTTGGTGACTTGATTGTTCTGAGAGCAGCCAGAGACATCCCCAAAGGCGAGGAATTGACACTCTCATACCAGAACCCACTGCCTCTGGTCGAAGAGCGTCAACGAGCCCTGTTTGAGGCATGGGGTTTCAGATGCGATTGCCCACTTTGTCAGATGGAGGAGAGGCTCGGTGCCTCCATCCAGAACCCCATTGCGGATTCCATGGGTTACTTGGAGAGCTGCCCCATAAATTCCAATATCAGAATCTCTCGCGAACTTGTACAGATGGCTGAGCTCCTGGCCTCAGACCTCGAAGAAGCCTATGCTGGTAACATTTCGCTGCATTTGCCGTGCTTGGGCATGATGCACATATGGTCTTGGCTTTGTCAGATCTACTTCTTGCTGGGCACCAAGATCCAGACCGAACGGTGTGCTAAGAAGATTCTTCTCAGTTGTGGTTATCGTCTTGAGATCAACGGCATCGAAGTGAACCTTGGTGGCGAGCATGGTCTTCCTGGTGTGGCTGTTGTGGACGCGTTGTTCTATTTGGCCCACGTTCATGAAGAAGATGGAAAAAAGCCTCTGGGCCAGAGTCTCGAAGAATTGGCCAAGGAGGTTTACGAGATCGTGAATGGCACCGGGATCGGCTTTGAAGAGAAGTACTGCAAAGAGTGACGGCGGGGATACACAAAAGAGCTTTTAGTCGGTCGTCCTATAATCACCATAGTCTCATTCAGAACTTGATGTCCAAATGTTTCATCATTGCATCGAGATCTGAAGCCATTCTGTAGATGGCATCAATGCAGAATGCAGTTTTCGAATCGCACTGTAGTGATTTGCTTGTCGACTCCTCCTCCGTAAGTCTGAGCCTTGACCGGCAAATGCGTCCGTTGCAGGCACTTTCCTGCCAACACTTCGAAAGTCGGTAAGTTTTGACGAGCCGTCAACGAGAGGGACCCAGAACCTCCGCATCTGCTCATGGCAAGATGAGGGGAAGTCGATTTTGCGGATCAATTCGGGGCGAAGTCAGTCGACTCGAGATCCCAGGTTGTGGTCCAAAACAGGGTTGGTATCAGCGTAGCAGGTGATTCGTGAGCTAGGACAAGAAGTGTGTCAGATGCTATGTGGCGGCCTCTCACATGTCGCGCTTGTTCGAGCGTCAAGTATGGTCGCGGCTAGATTGATGAAGGCAAAACGCTGATTGGAAACAGGAGAGATATGGGAGCGGGGTTGGCGTGTAGGATGTTATTGCAAATGGATATTGGACCCTTTACCCGTGAAGATATACAACGCCCGACGCGTATTATGCATCTGCACGCTGCAAGTAACAACATCCAAGCTTCGTGGTTCTAGGTACCAGGTACATGTACCTCGAAGGTTGAGGTTGAGAAGCGGCATTCAACTGGAGAGCCGAACATGCTGGGAAAAGACATGTGACTTGGCCAGGCGGCTGCGGACGCGATGTGCCGACCTTTGCTAGACACTGTTGCATACATGTAACACAACAAAGGGGGAGCTGCTAAGCGGTGAAAAAACTATTACGATTGAAAAGAAGACCTTTCGGCGACGTTTACGTGTATGCACCACCTGCATGAGCAAAGACGCCATGGCGCAGAGTGAAAATGCCGCAAGCTCATGCTCCTTGTCTGCATGCTGTGCAGCATGATAATTTACCGGTGCAATCGCATAGATACTCTGAGATCGGCAAGAGGCAAGTTGGGCGAGAGGGGACACATCAGCAACGCGGTGCCAGGCTCCTGACACAAAATGGTCACGGGATTGAGTTTGGCGAAAGGTGCTGCTGTCAAACAAAAAACTGGCCGACTACCGCGAGTTGAGAAAAAAGCTGCGGCGGAGGCACCCGCTTTTACACGTTCGGGAATGGAGCATGATGTCAGTGAGGCATTTCAGGATCAGTGTGGCAGTTGCGAACGACAACAATCCGACAGCACGGCAACCGGTCTTGTCTCGAGCAGACACATTCTTGCAGAGCAAAACGCATAGCAACTGCAACAGCGGACGGACGAAACACAGAAACGGCGGCTTGATCTCGACTTGCAAAGCGGCGGTGTGTGCGGACGGCGCGAAATGGAAGAGGGGGAGGGAGACCGCCCGCACGAGCGATTTTATTCTAGTGTCGATTTGTTGGTCGGGTTGGGTTGGGTTGGGTGGGCCGCCGTGGTTGCCCCAAATAATAGCCGATCTGGGGCGCCTTCTAGTTTCTACACAGTAGCAAATTGCGCGCGCGCTCTCTCTCTTTCTTTCTGCATTTCATCAATTCACTCGCCCTCTCGTCCTCTCGTCCTCTCGTCCCTCTTGGGTCGCGTGTGCGTTTGTGAGTTGCACCTGACCTGGTCGCGCTTGTCTCATCATCATCATCATTTTTCGTGTTTCCTCTGGCCATATTCCCGACAACGCGAGCGATCTGCAAGTGGGCGTCATCCTTGGGTCCTTGGCCACCACCACCAAGCAAGCAAGCAGACAGTATGGCTATGGCTGCGCTCTGCTGCGCATTATTGCCGAACCTCGTCAAGACTAACAATCCATCAGGCGCTTGTCTCGTCGCATCGGCCTCGTCGTTGTATTCCTGAATTTAGAGATCATGTTCGTTCTCGATTTATAACAACAGCCTGCGGGTATTACTGCGCGTCGTCCTACCAAGGACTCTTTCCTGCGCTTTGCGCCACTTTATTATACATAAACCGAGTCCACGGCTATACTGCTATCTGCGCCTTCGACCGAGCCACGACACGGGGCATTAATCCGCCTACTTTTCACCTGTTATGTCCATACCTGGATCGACCAGACCGCCCACACTGGACATGGCTCCACCGCAAAGAAGCACATCCACAATGGGGCACATCGACTCAGAAATCCTCGCCGAGGGAGACGAACCACCGGAACGAGAGGTCGACTCTCCTCGTATGGATGCCGCTTTTGTCAAACACCTGCCTCCCGCCTTCACCCGTAGAGAATCTCTTCTCACCCGCCAACTACATTCACCTGAGCCTGAACACCCCAATGAGGATGAGCACCACCGAGCCAGAGCCATGGTGCGTGGCATGTCTGCCTGGAGCAATCATAGCATCGCCTCCACCGCCGAGCTTACCAGTGACAACGACCTCACCAGCCCTGGCACCCGCGAAAGCACTCCAAGCCCCCCGTTACCTCCCACCTTTATCAGAGAATCTATCCCCGCCCTGGAGAAATCTCTACACAAGGAACCTGTCATCGTTGGAGACACCAACAACAAGCCCGAAAAGTCCGTCGAGGCTGAGCTTGGTCGTCCGAGATGTATCACCTTTGCTTGCGGTGCCAAGAAGCCTACTTCAAACCATGCCACTTCCGAGAGTGAACAGGACAAGAAACCTGCGGCAGCACCGACTCCCTCGGAGCCCCCAAAGCGCAGGACCTGCATTACTTTTGCTTGCCCTTCCAAGCCGGCTGCCCAAGCTACACCCGCCAAGGAGAAGACCAAGGCTATCACTCTTGCTCCTGCCCAGGCTCCCAAGACAAGAATCGTCAGCCCTGGACCCAGGACATCTAGGACCCAGGCATCACCCAAGCATTTTCCACGAAACCACCGTGGTTCGGACTCGACTGTCAAGAACGACTCTCCCAAAAGCCTCCGCAAAACTCCGTCATTAACTGTGCGAAGACGTAAGTACAGCATGGACAACGATGATGTGCCTGGTGAAGAGAGACGATTCCACGAATTCGGACCATCGGAGGAAGAAAACGAACAATGGCTGGAAGAGTCTGGCTGTTATCGCCAGAGATTGACTGTCAATGACACGTTGCACAAGGAAAATATCATCAGACAAATTGGCGAAGAAGTCGAGGAAGAGGCTATCGAGGAGGATGAAGACTTTGACGACGAAGAATTAGATGAAGACGACATTGACGACATCGATGCCGAGCAAGCTGTTTCAGACGAGGAAGTCTCCGACGCTGGCTTCCAGACAGATGACGAAGAAGGGTTTGCCGTTTCCGACAGTGAAGGAGACGACAGTGAAAACGAGTGGTGGGCTCCTGGAGGCCGCTCAACTGCAGCTACTTCCATGGAACATCTGGAGCACGTTCGTCCTGCTCGCAGAAGAAGCGGTTCAGACTCATCCTTGGGGTCCGCACACGGCGAGGACAAGACTGCATCGGCTCCCTACGGCATGGTCAAGCGCAGAAGCCGTGCAGTCAAAATCAACCGTCCTCAAACACCGGATCTTCCCGACAGCACTGATTTTGTTTGCGGCACACTCGACGAGGATCGTCCCCTTGAGCAGGCATACATCCTGAGCCTCGAGAGAAGAAAGGCTGCCAAGCACAAGGCCAAGCCTCAAGATATCGATCCTACCTTCCCCACTTCCGACCCGGATATGGATGAGGAAGACGACGACGAGGATGACGAAGTTGAAGAGAGCGACCAGCCTCTCTTCATGCACGGCAAGATCGAGATGAACGAAGACAAGGGTCTTCGTGGACGTCGGCCTTCCAAGACTGCCATCAAGAAGAAGTCGATCTCACCACCTCATCAGCGCCTACGCTCTCCTCCCCCACCCAAACATCGCTCTCACCGCTCTCCTCCACCGTCGGCCAAGCGTCTACGATCGCCAGCTCCCATCAAACGCACTGCTCACAAATCACCACCCCCTCGCAAATTGTTTGGTCAATCACCCAGACGCCTGAAGTCGCCTCCACCTGCATCCCGTCGCCCTACATCGCCACCACCGTCCCTACGCAGCTCGGTCGAGGCTGTTTCAGCCATCAGCTTCACACCGAGGGCCACCCTTGGTCGACGAGCCCAACCCACCCACACTGCCTCATTACCGCGTGTGGAGAGTCAGGTCAAGATTGGCAAGCATGCAACGGCTGCCTCGCCTGATGAACGGGACGATCCTCTGTCAGGGATGAGAACGGCGCGTGGAGCCATTGACATTGTCAAAGGTCTGGAAAAGAAGCGCCAAAGACGCAAGGAGAAGCTGTATCAAAAACATTGCCAGAAGGGCGGCAAAGAGCGTGACCGCAAACCAAAACCTGGCAAGGGAGCGGAGAGAATGAGAGAAGTCGGACTGGAGCTGGCGGCTTACAAAGGCAAGAAACAGCATGTCCTTTCGTACTAAACACAAAAACGTCTTGATCACGGGCTTGCGACGCCGTCGATAGAATTGGCACATTACAGACTTGACACAAGTCTGCTGGTCGTCGCAGGTACCCTAGTAGATCGACGAAGAAAGCATATCTTAGTGACACGGGGGCTATCCCAGCTGCGCACGTTTCGTCGACTGGAAGGACGTAGCCGTGTCATGTCTAGCAGTCACCGAGGAATTGCACGGATTCAGTTGCAGAGATAAGTGGCTGGCCGATGCACAATGATGCGTACATAATGATTCTTTTCTCTGTATATACATATACCCTTATTTTACGAATTTCTTGGCTCAGGGAGTTTTGTTCAGACAATGATTATGTGTAGGCCGAGATGGGACGTTGGTTTGCATTGGAAGGCATCAGAGATGGGGTTTCTCGTTTTGGATGATGGAAGAAGCAAACATGGCTATGATTGGGATGGATTATGATGGTGCATTGTATGACTAGGCAGGATTGCAAATAGAGCAGGAGATGAGATGCACTTGTATACCGCTGCACATGTGAAGGGACCTAGAACAAGATGGAGTCGAAGAGGGGAAAAGGGAGTGTGGCTGGTGGCAACGAAATGTGGCTGGAGCGGGTGCTTCAGCCACGGATGGCAGCAACCCCCCAGAAGTGACGGCGGCGAGGGCGAGAAGAGTTGTCTTCATCGCCACGTCCCATCACACGCACACGTCTGTACACTATCCACAATCCCAAACAACCGACATCATGTGGCTCGTTGACTGGTGTAAGTGACGAGTGTCGCGACGAGGTCAAGCGCTGATGGTGCATTGCAGTCTGGGATGTCCTGGCCAACCTTGGTCTGATGAACAAGCACGCCGTATGTGCTCCGAAACAAGTCGATGCTCTGGAACAACAAGACTGACACATACTGGCCATAGAAACTGCTGTTCTTGGGTCTCGACAATGCCGGAAAGACCACGGTGCGTCTACATGGTCCCTCTGCTGCCCCCTCCCTGGAGACTCGACGACTGACTTGAACTTTTGCACGTAGCTCCTTCACATGCTCAAGGTACGTTGGCCCCGCATCTGTTGCTGCTACCCACGTGCGTGACCACAGCTGACCCGCTGCAGAACGACAGAGTGTATGCCTGTCCCTTGTCCGCGAACCGTCCCGAGCATCCACACTTACTGTCAACAGCGCCGTCTTGAACCCCACCCTCCACCCTAGTACGCTTCAACCTCCACCGACAACACCTTGCATCACGGAACATGACTGACACGGCCACACAGCCTCTGAGGAGCTGAGCATCGGCAACGTCCGCTTCACCACCTTTGACTTGGGCGGTATGCATCACCGCAAGACTGAAAGAGATATGGGGATCGCACAGCTGAGATTGAAGTATAGGTCACCAGCAGGCGAGACGTTTGTGGAAGGACGTGAGTGATTCTCAGACACACACACCCAGACGCTGTCAATCACAAGAGCTGACCAAGATGCCATACAGTACTTCCCCGAGGTTTCTGGTACTTCTACCCACCACTTTGAATCGACTAATGGCCACTGATTTGTTGCCACAGGCATTGTTTTCCTTGTCGATGCCAAGGACCCTGAGCGTTTCATTGAGAGCAAGGCTGAGCTCGATGCCCGTACGTCGCATCACCATACTGATCACACTGCCAGAGAGCATCGCTGACACAATTCTTCACAGTCTTGTCCATGGAGGACCTCTCCAAGACCCCCTTCCTGATTCTCGGCAACAAGATTGACCGTAAGTCTTCCTTCATGACCATCTCGTACATTTCCAAAAACACAACTAACACAACCACAGACCCCAGCGCCGTCAGCGAGGACCAACTCGTAAGTGCCCCAACTCTCACTCGGTCTTTGCAGAATCCAAAAGCTGACATGATCCACAGCGACACGAACTCGGTCTCTTCCAGACCACCGGCAAGGGCAAGATCCCCCTCGAGGGCATCCGCCCCATCGAAGTCTTCATGTGCAGTGTCGTCATGAGACAGGGTTACGGCGAGGGTATCCGCTGGTTGTCGCAATATGTCTAAGCGTGCTCCATGCATCGCAGCTCTGGCGTCACAGAGCCATTGGCGCATCTTCTTCCTCAGAGCCCGAAATGGATGCTAAAGCCATCAAGGTCCGGGGTAGTGCAGAAAAGAGGAACGAAAGAGAGTCTTTTCTCTGCGCTCATCAAAACATGCACTTTACGGTAGTGTTTTTTTTTTTCTTCTAGTTTGGTTTTCTCTTTCGTGGAGTGGCGTCAAAGAGTGGTCTTAGTAAAGTCGCTTTTCCATAAACTCCAGTATCCTTGTTCTGACCAATGAATCAATGTAGCGTGTTTGTTGTATTTTTTTTTTTTTTTTTTCGTCTCAAGTGATGAAGTATGCTATGACATCGGTAGACCCTTGGGTTACCATGAAGCCATCTGTCCAAGCAGCTCTGGGGCATTCTCCTCTCTGAAGAAAAGTCTATGGATTGTGAAAAACAACCCTGTTTACTGTTAATACCCGTGTTTTCCCCGCAAATGATTTGCTTGTGGTGCTTTGGTTTGACCACATGTGAGAAAGAAAAAAAAAATACTATTGGAGCAATTAATTGAGATTCGAAATTGTTTGGAGTTGGTCTTTTTCTTTTTCTTTTTTTTTTTTTTTGTTTTCACAGCAGCAGCAGTAAGCTGAATTCGTTCTACCTAATTGCTCCCTTCTTTGGATATATATGTTGCTTTTTATGGTGCTTTCGATATCGAGACTGCCCTTCTTTAGCTATGTATGTTGTATGTTGCTTTTCATATCGAGCTCATTCAGTGAAAAAGCAAAGCTTCCAAAACCATCGCTTACTTACTCCCCTCTTAGCTATATATTCCATCCACCTCGAGGTTTCATCCATAGAAAAAGCAAAAGCTTCCAAAAAAAACTCCCCCCCATTCAAACCTTTTCTTCCAACAAGGCACGAATGGCCTTTGCGGTCTCGGCAGGCATACTCAAAAACGGGCTATGACCAGCCTTGAGCCTCCTGACTTTTACATCAACGCCTTGGGCCTTGACGGCATTGATCATTTGCTCCTGGGCCGCAGCGGTGATTGCGCGGTCGTCTTCGCAGACGAGGTATGCGGTGGGAATGTCACGCCAAGCGACTTTTGAGGGGCCGTGAAGGACGTGGGAGAGTGGGCAATGGGTGCGCAGGTTGTCGATTGCGCGCCGGGAGGGTTGCTCTGGCACGTCGTGGTAGAAGAAGTGGAGCGGGTCTAATGGGATGAGAGATTTGGGGTTCTAATAAATAACATTGGTAAATTTGTTTCTTTTTTTTTCGGTTTAGGATTAATCTTTTTTTTTCTTTTCTTTTTGGGGGGTGAAGAAGGGGGAGAAAGAAGAAAAGCAATTTCACGAACCTCTGGGTCGTCAAGGGCGGTGATGTTTGGCCAATTCTCGTCGATTCCAAAATCAGACCGCTTCTGGCCTTCTTGGACCATGAATGCGGTCATGTAGATGAGTTTGATCAGGGCACCGCATGATTCGTCCTCTCTGTTGCCCAACCCGCATGCTGCTTCCGAACCCGTCATGCCGCCGAACGAATGCATGACCAATGCCACGTCTCTGCCTGCTTTGGTGTGAGAGGTTATGGCATTACGGATCATGGCAATGTCGTCGTTCCACGTGTCTGTGTCTGCTGGAGGGTCTTTTGTCTCGTCGTTTGTGGAAGATGACTCTAGGCAGTCAACCGTGTAGCCTGCGCCGTTGAGTTTGAGTGCAAGGTGGGCGTAGTGCGCTGGTACGTGCCAGGCTCCGGGCACGATTACAATGACTGGGTTCGTGGATGAAGACATGTTTGTGGTGGTGGTTTTCGGATTGGTAGCGGATGGGCTTCAATTGTTACTCTGTGTGATGGGTGCGCAAGTGAGATCCTGATCAGCAGCTTTCCTGTTTTGATGTTCCTCCCCTCTACGGGAAAAGCATCATGATCTGTCATCATTATTTATCAAGCAAGCATAGCATCTTATAAAAGCAGATCTAGCAACGCCACTCCTCCTGGTAAATGATCATTCGTGTCATCTAGGGATTGACAAAAAGGCGGTGTCAGACGTTGATCTTCCTCAGCCAGCTTGCAACAGCTATGTACAATTCTGCTGTAGAACCTCGTTCTTCGTGCTCACATACTATCGTCCTCATCGTCACTCGTCACGTCATGAAACCATTAGTATTACGTTCTATGATCTATCATTCTCTTCCTATGATAGCCATATAGCCAGCCATATAAACTTGTTGACGAGTCGGCAGCCAAGATCCTTGCGCCGAGTATATGCGCAGCAAAGAGCCCTCTTCTTCTTAATTCTATCGGCTTCAAAAGCGACATACCTTTGCGTGGTCTGGCAGGTGACACTGTCTTGAAAGTCAAAGCTCAGAACTCGTCATGACAGCCTCTACTCAACAGAAAGCGTGTCCTAGAAGTGGCTCGATTGGGCCGTCAATGCGACCTACCTCTATGATGCTTGGTCATCTTTGCATACAGTTTCATGCTCGACCTCGCTTCGAGAGATTCAAAACTCATGGCTGGCCGGCCGTCTCTCGAAGACCAGCCATGAGACATCGTAAAACCCGTTGGCGGTTTTGCAACTCCAGCCTGGGAAGGTCGGAGCTTGAGCGTTGCCGGCACCGGGAGCGGCCTAAAGCTCCGCGAAGCTCTTTATCGCGGTGGGGAAATAATTTGGTTGCTTTTTGCTGGCATTCGAGAAGGCATGATCGATGACAAGGAGGCGCTTGATAGAGCTCAAGTCAAAAAGGCAGACAGGATTCGAGCTTTGCAAAATTCGACAGCGACAGTAGGTCTGCGCTGATTTTATTGATGAATACGGTGCTCCGTACTGAAAAGGGTGCTGGGAAAGTGGCAGAACCCCACTCCGCGTTCAACAATCCTCTGAAGCGCCGAGATGGTTCCAAAGGGCTGGCAAGGCGATTAGTGGGAAAGCCGTTCGACAATCGAGGCTGGGATAATAGTGGTCATTCATCTGGCTCGACGCGTGAAGACACGAAAAGATGATGAGGATTGAAGAAGGAAGACTCGGAAAAGGGCACAACGTCTGGCCGGCCATGCAGCAACCGTCGTCGAGCCTTGGCATGATGGCTGTGGATGATGTATTGCGACTCGGAGTGAGCTTACTCGGTGCCGAGCCACGCGTCCTGCACAACACAGTCAAGGCAGCCGTATTCGGCAAGAGGTATATAGGCACGAGAGAGAGGGTACGAAGTACAGAGTTTTGAAGACTTGCTCGCAGGAAACAATCTTCTTTAAAAGCGAACAGAAAGAAACACTCGTCAGCACACGCAACGGGCTTGGACTGTTGGTAACCGGAGGCTTAGACTGAGCGTCTGACCAATCGGGACTGTCATCGCGCATCCTGCACAGGCCAAGGAATTGGACCTCACACACCGCCCGGTTGGACGACAAGTGTTCCAACTTTCCCCCTTCATCACCTCCATTAACCCCACCGCGCGTGTCCCATCTCCAGCAGCTCAAACTTCCGCTGCAGCTTGCTCTCTTCACCTCAAACAACCCTTCAATCTACTAATAACACCGCCGCAATGGAAGGTGAGTCTCTCCCTCTGGCGAAACTCGTGCTGCCGCCAGCGCACCCCCTCACCTCCCAACTCGTTGTGCTCATCGCCACCTCGCCGTCCCATCTCTACTGAGCATCCGCTGACCACTTTGCCTGTCCACAGAGGAGGTCGCAGCTCTCGTCATTGACAATGGGTAAGAATCATCGCCGTCCGCGCCTTCCGCCGTCGTCGAGCGCTGGGTCACGTCATGCGCGCCTGAATCGCCATCGACGCGATCTTTCGTCCGCCTCCAGCTCAATGGCGCGAACATCACAAGCTCCAGCATGTACGCAGCTAACACATTGGCCACAGTTCGGGTATGTGCAAGGCCGGTTTCGCCGGTGACGACGCACCCAGAGCCGTCTTCCGTAAGTCACCTCCAGAGCTCCCAACACCCGTCCCTCGCACACCAGCTAACGCGCTGCAGCCTCAATTGTCGGCAGACCTCGCCACCATGGGTACGAGTCCCTTTTTCCGAGCTGTTTCTCTCGACTCGAATTGACAATGATGCAGTATCATGATCGGCATGGGCCAGAAGGATTCATACGTCGGTGATGAGGCACAGTCCAAGCGTGGTATCCTCACCCTGAGATACCCCATTGAGCACGGTGTCGTCACCAACTGGGATGACATGGAGAAGATTTGGCACCACACCTTCTACAACGAGCTCCGTGTCGCCCCCGAGGAGCACCCCGTCCTGCTCACCGAGGCTCCCATCAACCCCAAATCCAACCGTGAGAAGATGACCCAGATTGTCTTCGAGACTTTCAACGCCCCCGCCTTCTACGTCTCGATCCAGGCCGTTCTGTCGCTGTACGCCTCGGGTCGTACCACCGGTATCGTCCTCGACTCTGGTGACGGTGTCACTCACGTTGTCCCCATCTACGAGGGTTTCGCCCTTCCCCACGCCATCTCGCGTGTCGACATGGCCGGTCGTGACTTGACCGACTACCTCATGAAGATTCTCGCCGAGCGCGGTTACACCTTCTCGACCACCGCCGAGCGTGAAATCGTCCGTGACATCAAGGAGAAGCTCTGCTACGTCGCTCTCGACTTTGAGCAGGAGATCCAGACCGCCAGCCAGAGCTCTTCCCTCGAGAAGTCTTACGAGCTTCCCGACGGTCAGGTCATCACCATCGGCAACGAGCGCTTCCGTGCTCCTGAGGCTCTCTTCCAGCCTTCGGTCCTTGGTCTCGAATCCGGCGGTATCCACGTTACCACCTTCAACTCCATCATGAAGTGCGATGTCGACGTCAGAAAGGATCTTTACGGCAACATTGTCATGGTGAGTTCTTGCTGAGCAATGAAAAACTCGAGTGATGGAAGAAACTGACAAAATTCCCAGTCTGGTGGCACCACCATGTACCCCGGCATCTCGGACCGTATGCAGAAGGAGATCACCGCTCTTGCTCCCTCGTCCATGAAGGTCAAGATCATCGCACCCCCAGAGCGCAAGTACTCTGTCTGGATCGGTGGTTCCATTCTCGCCTCGCTCTCCACCTTCCAGCAGATGTGGATCTCAAAGCAGGAGTACGACGAGAGCGGTCCCTCGATCGTCCACCGCAAGTGCTTCTAAGGTGTGTAAAAGAGGGAAGACGAGTGTATCGAGTCGTTTCACTGACAAGTCATCAGCGCATTATTCAAATTCTTGTCGAGAAGTCTCGGCGCTTGTGCTTCCATCCTTGGATGGTCACGTTTGTAGCACAATGAAACGAGAACAGCAACCAGCAAAGGGTTTTGGGCATGATATGTGTCAAGAAAGCAGAACTGGCAGGGCATTTGCATGCAGATTGTAGTTTAGAAGTAGCTCATGTCTCTGCCCTTATTTCTTTTTTTGTTCATTTTGCCGTCTTGAACGATCTCTTGAACTGGTGATGCTCAGCACTGCTTGCTTCTGGACCAAGTCCTCGTTGACCGATACGATGAGGCATCCTTGTGTGTTTTTGGTCTGTACTGGGCTATGAACGTTCGAGTGCCAAGGCGTGGATGGTCAAGGTTCGGGCAGGCTGCTGCTTCTCGCATGCTCGTCTGTCCCAAGTAACCACCATCACACACACACACACACTCTCTCTCCCTCTCTACAAGACGTCGATGGAGCCATGACAACAAGCGCTGCGGTCGATCCCAAGCCGCCGCGACAGCCAAAGTTCCCAACGCACAATTCGCCTCGAGTGTGGTTCCTGACCAGCGCCAATTCGCCCGTCGGCATATCGTTGGCGCGCCATCTCCTGGACCATGGAGACTACATCGTGGCCGGCGTGCCTCCGCTAGAGTTTGAGAAGAATGCCGAACAGTCGACGCATTTCCGCGAGTTCCTGCAAGAAGTCAAAGAGCAAGAGACGTGGTCAGGGCGGCTGAGGGTCGTGGGTGTCGATGTGCGCATCATGGGCCAGTGCCAGAGCGCCATCGCAGAGGCCGTCCACAGCTTCGGTCGCGTCGACATCCTCTTCTGCTGCACCTCCGAGACTCTGGTCGGCACGGTCGAGGAGCTGTCCCAGACAACGCGCACCCACTCGTTGATCCGTGACCAGTTCGAGACAAACTTCTTTGGGCCCGTCAACATCATCAAGTCCATTCTGCCCACCTTTCGCACAAAGAGAAATGGCCACATCGTCATGCTGTCCAACCTGTCGGGCCACATGGGCACTCCAGGCATGTCTGTCTACTGCGCCAGTCAATGGGCCATCGAGGGCTACTGCGACAGCCTGGCCTACGAAGTTGCTCCTTTCAACATCAAGATGACCATTATACAACCCAACATGGAGATTGCTGTTCTGACCAATCGCATAACTGCCGCTCCTCCCATGTCTGCCTATGCCGCTGACCACAATCCTGCTCCTTTGTTCCGCGACATCCTTGCCGGCATGCTCGATCGTCTTGAAGGGTCTGATGAGCCCACGACGGGTGATCAGCTTCAGTCTGACACCATCAATACCATCTATGCTCCCCTGACAAAGGGCATGAAGGAGTCACTGGTTGCCGAAACAGTTCACGCTGTTGCCGCAATTGGCGGTCATGATAACCCACCTGCCAGACACATTGTCGGCTCTGAGGGCACTGCCACTGTCAAGGAGAAGCTCAAGACGGTCAGCGAAGAGCTCGAAGATTTTGTTGCCAGTAGCGCCGCAGTCGATATTGTCAAGAACGAAGACCCCAATCTGCACCAGAACCATCATCCTTGAGAGAGTCCTTGACTCGAATCGTGTGTCTGCTCATGCGGACTACCCCATGGGCTTTCTTGCCGTATGCAGTCACTTCAGCCGACACTTGTGCCTCTGATGCAGGGCGTTGAGTGCCTACGGCAATTTTGATGTAGCGCACAGTCCCATAACGCATGCGACCTGCTATACCTCCTGATCCGTCAGGAGATTGGTGTCACCCTCAAGATACTGTCAGATTGCTCAACCTCAACTCATCAGGCTTACGGTCCGATCGGAGGTCATGTTTATTACACATGGAAACTCATAGCTTTCTCGAGGCGTTCACAACAATCGACGTCGACAGCTCAACAACCATCTACACGAATACGGCACGGACTCTGGCATGCCACACGGATACCTTGCCGGGCTGGCGGTCCTCCGGTTGGGGATGCCTGGTTGGGGGATCTCAGTTGCCTGGGGTTCCCGATTCGCGGCAAGCCCGCAGGTAGATTCGGTCTGACTCGGCGGCTTGGCCAGTTTTTTGCGAACTACTTCCCCGCGTTTCAACTTGCATGTCATCCTTCGAAGCCCTTGACCAACATCTCGCATCTTTCGTCGCACCGTCTGCTCAAAATCACTCGGGTGCTACTGCAGTCGGTGCTTATCTTCTATTGCTGATCCCTGATGTTTGCACCTTGTTTCTGGAGACCCGTTCGAGCAAGATTTGCGGCAACATAGCATTTGCTGCATAATCATACTCCACACATCCGGTATTCGGAACCCCGTTTCACCACGCCATCTCCCAGAGTCGATCGTGTGCATGGCTACACCAGCGGAAAATGACTCGGGAGAATCTGCCTCTGGAAACACACAGAAATCGCTGAAGCGAGCATGCGATTGCTGCAGGAAGCGCAAAGTTCGTTGTGATGGAGAAAGTCCGTGTGGTCCCTGTCGCAAGGCTACGATCCGGTGCGCATACCTCCAAGCGCCGAAGAAGAAGGGTCCGAAAGGGCTCAGGAGTGCGAGAGTGCTGCATGCGCTGAGGAAGATCGATCAGACTGCGGCGCTTACTCCCGACAATCCCTTGAGTCCGGTGGTACTGCAGGATGGTCTCCATCAGTGGTACGGGAGCTCGTCCTCGTCGCCTATTGCAACCACGAATCACAATTCTATCGATGGCTCTCTGCCGACCGAGCAGCCAATCACTACAGGATATGGTTATTATGGCCCTCCAGAGCCGCATAGCCTGGCCATCACACCTCAAATGGACACCAGAACACTATCGACCAACCCGGGCATGGGACATATCTGGCCGCCACAATATTACGCTCCTTCTCACGATCCACAACCTGCATTGCCACGCATCTCAAACCAGCACTTTCCTCCTTATGTGCAGCTTTTCTTCGACCATCTGTACTTCATCATGCCCGTGATCGACAAGCAAGTCTTTCTCGATCCCTACATGTATGACTCTGCGAGGTATTTGGCGCCAGAAGTATATGGTCTTCTTTGTGCGCTATGCGCTGCGACTCTTGTGCAGCTGGACGCTGCTATACCAGTGCCGGAGATGGATCCATTGCCTGGTAGACCGACATCAGCATCTGAAATGTTTATCGAAGAATGTCTGAGCGTCAGACGGCAGTTTGACTATATCGGAAACGCGACCCCGTTCACCGTCATGACAAGTTTCTTCATCTTTGCTTATTACGGTAACAAAGAGAATAGTGAAAAGGCATGGCATTACCTGCAAGAGTCAATATCATTTGCGGAAAATCTGGACATGGATGATGAGAACTCGATGCTCAAATTAGACGCCATCGAGGCGCAATGGAGGCGGCGACTCTATTGGTTGCTGTTCATAACCGAAAGGCATGCTACCATTTCTCCTTCAAAACATGCCGAGCCAGATGACTAATGCAACATATCCAGAGCATACTCGATACAACGCCGCAAAAACTGCCGATTACATCCCACCATCCAATTACCCCTAGCCTTTGAAGCGGAAGACCCCCGTCTCCTTCACGGCTTCGTCAACCTGGCGCACCTCTTCACCGCCATCGACGACAACTTTGTGAGCATCTGGAAAGGCAGCGCACGGCGAAAAGCACTTTGCTCTGAAATTTGGCTCGCGGAAACCCAACGCTCTCTCGACACGGTCGCCCTCTCCCTCTCTGAAATTACCGAAACGGCCAGAATAGACATAAGCGTGTCGAGGGAATGGTTGCATGTTTTGGCATGGCAAATGGGTGTTTCGAATGGCTTGGTCTGCGACAAAGGCTCGTCTGGCACTGGACGACTGGACTATCCCATCGAGCTCGCAAGACGCACAATCAATATCACTGAACGAGCGAATCCTTTGATTTTGGATTCGCACGGTATAGGCATGGAACAAAAACTGTCGGACATTGCCGGGTGCTTGGCAGATGTTTTGCATGTGTCTTCTGGTGACACTTCTGATACTATCTTGTGTGGAAGGCAGTATTTGCATCTCATGCTGACAAAGTTGTCAATGATGAGGGGAAAGGAGTCGAGGTATCTGAGGCCTTTGGTTGCGAAGGCCGGTGACATTTTGGGGTCGAGGATGCCGCAAGGTGTTAGTGCTACTACGGGGTTCAACGGGAAAGTTGAAGAGGAGGAAGCGGCAGGTGATGGGAAGGTGAGTACGACGTTACAGTGGGCTCATCGGCCATTATGATGCCAGACGAGAAGAGACGAAAGACATTACATGACGACAGCATAGAGGATGGAACAAATACAGGCATGACAATCCAGTTAGTTTGCATAGATGAAGATTGATTGATTTGGTGTCGGAAGGGGCTGTCACGATGACAGATGGAGCGTGCTCCGACTCTCCGATCATGACGCCCGCCATTAAGCATTCAAATCGCGGGGTACTTGTATTTAATTCTCCGTACGCTACGCTCTGCAAGCTGCTTAGTAGCACAGCAGCCAACCAAGATGAAGTCAATCCGCACCAGCTCAGCACTCGTGTCGCGTCTCTCGACGACGACGCCGACAACGACGACATGTTCCCGAACAGCACTCGCACCTCTTAGCACGACCGCCACCCGCTCTTTCTTCCAGAACCCATTCGCTGCCCAGAACCTGCAGACACTGACGGCCTCGCGCATCCTCCCCTACGACGCCAAAACCCTCTTTGCAATCGTCGCCGACATCCAAAGCTACCACAAGTTCCTGCCCTTTTGCGTCTCATCCAACGTGACCAAGCACTCATCGCCAGACGCCGACGCCAAGACATGGCCCGAAGAGGCGGAACTGGTCGTCGGGTACAAGGACGTGATGCGCGAGTCGTTTTACAGCCGCGTGTACTGCGCGCCTCGAGACCTGATCGTCGAGTCGGTGAGTGGAGAGACGGACACGAGTCTGCCTGCCGCCAGCATCGCACACCACACTGCGCGGCCCTCGCCGGACCAGGATCCCGCCCGCAATGCCACCACGCTCACCCGTCTCCGCTCGCGCTGGACGTTGCGGCCGTTCCCCTATAAACCCGGTCCCATGGGCGACGCGCGCCCGCAGGAAGCCGCCGCGGATGTGCCGCCGAGGATGCAGACAGAGGTCGCCCTCGCCATCGATTACATGTTTGCGAACCCGCTCTACACGACGCTGAGTGCCGCTGCGGCGCCAAAGGTGGCCGAGAAGATGATTGAGGCGTTTGAGTCGCGGGCGAGGGAGGTGCTGGATCGTCCTGCTGCTACCAGTGGCACGGCCAAGTTTACAGGTGCGGTTGGCGTTTCTGGCCCTGGTGCAAAGGCTTGATTCTTTTTTTTTTATTTTGTCGACCGATTGATACGCTCTCGATAGACATGCTGTGTATTATTTTCAAAAATAGAATTATGAGTTTCAACCTTCTCGCGTGCAGGATTTGGCCGTCTTGTGATTCCATGCTAGCTGTATCCAGAAAACATGACAAGCCGGACATGAGAACAGTGAGAGCAGATCCAGCACACCATGACATACAAGCTGTTGTATCTACGACAAAGGCTTCCTCCCGACCATCAGATACATTGGCGTAAACAGACCTTCTTTCCCGCCAGCGACCAAAGCATCAGCACCGGCCGACAACTCCTTGGCCGTCTCTGCCGTCCCCGACGGCGCCAACCTGACAGCCTCGAGCGTCGCAAGCAGAGTCTCCATTGCAAACCTTCCAACTCTCGTCATCCGCAGCGCACCCAACACATCCCAAACCCCAGTCGCATAGTCAATCTCACCGCTCAACGGAGCAAACCAAGGTTTGGCGTCTCTTCTTTCTGCCAGATCTTCGTCGTGCACCATTTCAAACCCCGCGTTCTTCATGGCTTGCAGTGCTTCGTTCTTGGTCACCATGTTGGAGATGCCGTTGCCGCGTTCGATGCCGTGGCGGATCGAGCGGTGGTGGGCGTTGGTGTCCGAGTAGGCGTCTGTCATGACCCATTCGTAGATTCCGACCGTGGCGCCAGGCTTTGCCACGCGGAACATTTGCGAATAGACGGCTTCGAGGACCGGCGCGTGGCAGGTGGCTTCTATGGCGTAGATGGCATCGAATGTGTTGTCCGGGAAGCCGAGTCGCTGGTAGAGGTAAGCATGTGCTTTTTTCTTGAAACAAAAGCATCGAGTATTGCTTACCATGAAGTCGTCTTTAACAAAGCTGACTTTTTCAGAGAGACCTTGTTTGGCTGTGAGGGCGGTTGCTCTGTCGATTTGGTAGGCGTTGTTGTTCACTCCTACGACTTTGCAGCCGGTGAATCTGGAAATCTCCCTTGCCGGGCCACCAATGCCACAGCCCACATCGAGCACGGTGTGGTTACTTTGGATGTTGACCATGTGTGCAAGATAGTGCTCGTGACGAGCCAATGCTTGCACCAACGACTCCTTTGGTGCGAAGCGGCAGAGGTGGAAGGACTCTCCCCAGCCTTCGCAATACAGATCAGTTGCGAGGTCGTAATAGCTGCGATGGTCAGCAAGAATGATAAAGTTACTCGATCGACAGCTTACTTGTTAACCAGAGACATGTATGAGCCTTGTCTAGTCTTTCGTGCTTCGTCACTGTCCTCGGTCCAGCGCTGCACGTATTCGTCTGTGATCAATCGATAAGACTGCCCATCCTTTCGCAGCATTGACATGAAAGCATTGCGCTCGGTTGCTGATTTGCCATGCATCAGCTTTCCGAGTTCGTGTTCGGTCTTGTCAGGTGCGGTATTGGCCATGTTTGTCTTGTCTCTGAGAACGAAATCAGGAGAATGAAGAGCGGATGTTGTTGGTCCAACTACCATTGCAACAACTAGTGATACTTATACCATCATGAGACACCTCTTGCTGAGGTCAAGTACTCATGCATCAACTATCGTACGACAATCCTGAATGATCAGTTGCTGTGTACGCCTTTGCTGTTGTGGTATGTTTGGAACAAGAAGAGGTCGTCCTGTGTAGAATTGGGTAACATCAAAGTCGTACGATGGCACGGCACAGTACTGACAGCGAGGGCTTTCGCCCTCACTTAGGCGGGAACCGACAACAGTTGAGTTTCTATCAGGATCAATCCACGGTAGTTCTAGACGTCTTGAAGGAAGGTGCAAGAATGTGAGATGCAGTTTGTACGCTTCCAACTCGTCCCTTAGTGGATTGTCAGAACTCTGTTGTAGACGGCCGTGTCTTTATGATCCATAGCCAGGATGAGCAGACTAGCATTTGTCTGACAGTTGTTCGATAACGAGAGTCGCATGTACTGTAACAGAGAGCAATGTTGAGAACGAATGTCGACACGGACGCTGCTCAATCCGCGGAAACCGCGGTTCCCGTTGAAACCATCTGCCGCAGACTCCTGATTGGTCCTCGCCTCTACTAAATCTTAAAATGTTTCCCTGACGGCATAATTTGGTCAAAAGCATATTATTATTTAGGAGAAAAAGAGGGCAACTTCCTGTCCTTCTGAACTTCAGTCGTGCTCGAAAAGAAACATCAATCTTCTGTGTCGTGGCTGCAGCTTTGAAGTGAGATTCTTGAAGATGGAATTGAAGCACCTGATTGTGGGCTTGGCAATTGCCTTTCTCAGCTACATCGTCGTCGAAAGGAAACGACCCAAGACAGGACCTCAGGAACCTCCTTCCTTGCCTTCGAAAATCCCATTCATTGGCCATATCATCGGAATTGCCATTCATGGTCTTCGTTACTTTGGTAGAGCATGGTATGCACGTCCAAATACTATGCAAGACAGAAGATAACTGACAGTGATTTAGTGAGGGTTCTGATGAGCCCATCGTGACTATCGATTTCCTCGTCTCCAAAGTTTACCTCGTCAACAAGTCGAGCGCTGTGGCTCAAGTTCAGCACAATGCCAGGGTTATCACCTTTGATCCTTTTCTGGATTCTGCCGCGGAACGCATGGTCAATGTGTCGCCCAAGGGTCTGAAACTACTTACTGGAAAGGAAAATGGAGGCGGTGATCTCAATCGAAAGGTATGCCAAAATTTAGAACCTTTTGATTGCATAGAGGGCTGACGGAGATGATCCTTTTCAGATTGTCAAGGCTATGCATCCCGCACTACTTGGTGCGGGTCTGGACGTAGCAAATCGAAACATGATCAACAACCTTGTCAAGTCTGTTGATGAACTTGTTTCTATGAAGGGCCAAAGCTTCGATCTGTATGGTTGGGCCAGACATGCCATCACCATCGCAAGCACCGACGCTGTTTGGGGCCCGAAAAATCCAATCAAAGACCCCAAGAACGAAGCCGCTTTCTGGGATTTCGACTCGCATTTGCGCCTCCTGGTGTTCAAGTTCCTGCCATCCATCACTGCACGTAAAGCATACATTGGGCGTGAGACCGTCACGGCTGCTTTTGTCAAGTACTACAGTGAAGGCGGTCAATACGAAGGCTCCGAATTGGCACAGGCCCGTTGGAGAGTTCAACATGAAGCTGGCGCCACTACCGAAGACATCGCCCGTATGGAGACAGCCACTGTGCTCGGCGTAGTGTCAAACACAACTCCATCGTCATTCTGGATGCTCTACGATATATACTCTCGTCCTGCTCTGCTCACTCAACTTCGTGATGAGGTTCGCGAGCACGCCCTCAAGAAGAACGAATCTGGAGAGATGATAATCGATCTCGCTGCCATGAGAGACAACTGCCCGAATCTCTTGGCCACTTTCCAGGAGGTCCTTCGCACCCACTCAAACAGTGCACCTACTCGCTTCGTCACAGACGATGTTGTCCTTAACGACAAATATTTGCTGAAGAAGGGTCGCGTTCTGCTGATGCCAGGGATGAACATGAACTACGAGCCCAGCATCTGGGGCGATGACTCTTCAAACTTTGACCCCAACCGCTTCAAGAAGGAAATTCTGAAACAAAGACCTACCAGTTTCATGTCATTCGGCGCGTCGCCTAGCTTGTGCCCCGGTAGACACTTTGCCAGTGGAGAAATCCTCGGCATGGCGGCCATGATGATTTTGCGCTACGATATCGCTCCAGTCGGCGGCAAATGGGAAGTGCCCAAGTTCTTGAAGGGTGCAATTGCCGCCTCTATGCCAGCACCTGCTGAGCCTTTCGATGTGACAGTTACCTCACGAGAGGAATTTGTCAACACGAAATGGGCCTACAAATCAACCGACGGGCAGGGCAAGTTTCCGCTCATCACCGGCTAAACTACTTGAAGACCAGATGGCCATATCTTGACAGAGCCCTAGCAATCACGGTAGCCCCGTTTCGCGTGTCCGTACATTTTACTACATACATCCATATAGGACAAGACTAACAATCATCTAAAAAGACTCAAGTTGAGTCACTAAGCAAGAAGAGTCATCCGTCAAGGAATCACGTGGATACCTATATAAAATGCGCGAAATCACTTCAATTCCACAAACGACAGCTGTCTTTCAACCATCGGCATCAACTCCTCTCGAACAAAAAAAGGAACCAGGTAGAAGACTAAACAAGTTGACACAACACTACGGATCCTCTTGGGAAGACCAAAATCTGCGCTCTCATCATGGATCTCTGCGGCCTTCCTCTCGACCTGATCCTGGAGATTTCGGACCATCTTCCAGCTCATAGTATTGCGAGCCTCAGTCTAAAGTGTAAGGGTCTTTACACAAATGCAGCACTGAAGCAAGTCTGGAAGCGTGGGGTTTTCGCGCACGGAAGATGATTCGGATCACCTACCGCTCAGAGAGCTAGCCACAGTGCGATCAGAGATCAAAAATCTCGAAACTCTTCTCCTACTCGAGCTTTTGCAGAAGGACTTGCCACATCTGTCGCTTTGCGACCTGTGTCATAAGTCACATCCTCAACGCGAAGTTCCCATAACCATGTGTCGAGAGAGTTGTGAATCGTGGACGCCTTGCTCGAAATATCCTTTGGCTGGGAGGTGGCTTCACTAAGACGACTGGGACATACATCTGTCTTCCGAGCACATGCAAAAGTTCGTGCAAAACCACTTTCTGGGCTCGACCTTACCAAAGATGTCTATTGAGTCGGACTGGGAGTTCCACAGTTACTCTGCTTCTATCACGTGGATGAGGAAGATCAAAGTCGAGCCCTTGATGGCAGGAGGTTGCCTTATCTTGCACGTTTGTCAACGCCTCGTGATCAGTCAGGACTACATGGAACATCTTGGTCTTCAAACCATCGGGACTCTGGCAAGCGGTTTCACCAGAGTCTGCCAGTGTGAGCATACAAATACGACGGACGTTCTCTACACTCTATTCACGAAAGTAATGTGTAACCCTCGACGCGATGGAAAAGATTCCGCATACCCTTGCACGAATTGTTCTACAAGATTTGTACTCAAAGTCTGGCCACATACATTGAATGATTCATGTTACGATGTTGCGGAGAAGAGTCTAGAGTGGGTTTTGGACACATGGACCGTCCTAGGCTCTGACATTCACGGTCCTTCTTTTCGGACGTATGCCGAGGCATGGCTGACGGCAACGTCTCGTTCAGGCACTCTTTACAATCGCCAGAGAAACAGTTTAAACTTGGCAGGGGTTTTGAGTGCACCAGATGATCCACGCAAAATAATGCTTCTTTTCGCGTCATTTTATGCAGCAACACATCCTTCTTATCTGGACGTTCTGATTGAGAAATAGGCTTCGAAACAGCGAAAAAACCTCGATTTGTTGTCATATGGAGTATCAAAATGTGCCGTCGTACCCGAGGAGATGGTCGTCCCGGCTCTGGAGAGAGTCGAATCTCTAACTGATCAGAAAGCTGTTAGCTCAACTGAACCTCTGAGCACGTATAAGAAGTTTATACACGGATTGGCATGGATTCTTCCTTTGATACGTCTCCTCCTCTGATATTCTTCATCGACAGCTCGTCATCCTCGTGTTGATGGCAGATGAAGTGAGAAATGACATTCTAGGTCCTAGAATCCAAGGAGTAGAGCTGGCCCAGGAAGTTTGAACTTTTCACGCCATTTTGTTGCCCTGCATGTGTTAGCACGTTAATCCAACGAGCCCGTTTGATGCAATCATTTGCAATTCAGCGTCGGCCTTCGCTCTCCCCTCCTTCTCATACAGTCGGTAAACGTACTCTGCAATGCTTCGCCCATCTATAGCGTTATGAAGAAGCGAGCCTTTCAGATCATGCAGAATGATCACATCCTCCCTGGGTACATGCTAGATCTAGAAAACATATATGCATTGCTATGAATACATTCCATTGCAGAAGGTGCGACTAAGTTTGTAAGATTATGAGGGTAACTGACGCCGGATCTGCAAAGGGTTGTACGATATCTTCACCTGAATTTGAGCAAGTCAAATACGGGGGGTTCGCAAGGTGTGCCTCTCCTGCTCGTCTATGTCGGACTCTGGTTGCCTCGTGATGTCCGCCAAGTTATCAATTTCTGGGCGTACGTACACGAGACTCTCGCGAAAACAATGACAGGCGCCACGTAAGCTAAGAGTCGCCGCCATCTTAGAGATCCAGACCAAACATGCGATGGAAGGACCATATTGTTGTATTCACAATCTTCACGCTGAAGTTGCGTGCAAACCACAGACCACATAACAGTGTTTGTGCGAGGATCTGTGCGGAAATCGAGAGTAGAACCTACAATCACGTCCAAGCGAGATGACATCATGAAGAAACGGTCAACAATTCGTGCAGCTTGGCATTCGTCCGCCGGGGAAACTTACTCATACTTGTAATACCCAAAGTAGTCAATCAACAATCAATTACACCTTGAAGGCTTGGGGTCGCCTCCTCCGTTTATTAATAGGCACCCAGTTTCGTGCTTCATACATCGCTGCCACTTTTTGCGTCGTGTACTGGTTCTTCATTGCATGTTCTGACCATCTCGACCACCACTCGGCTTTTGTTGCCGCTGGATCCACTGCTTGGACTACTAATCAGCCCCTCTGTAAATCATGGGTTTCTTTGCGCAGACATGGACATTGACCAAGAAGAACCTGTTGATTGTACTTGGCCGTCAATGGTTCTCGACAACAATACGCGCGTTTCTGGCCCCTATCATCTTCTTTTTCATCATCTCATACTGTAAAAACTTCTTCGTGCCGCCGTCGAATTTCGGTGTTGGTTCTCCTTCGACTCTCAGAACTTTCGAGGAGGCGCTCAATGCAGGAACCGCCGGACGTCAAACTGTAGCATTCGTTACGAATGGACAGGCCTCTAGTGAGGTCACAGACATTATCGACCAGCTGTCAAATACCGTGCGTACCTCAGGCAAAACTCCTGTAACACTGTCTAGCGAGACTGCGCTCCTGCAGACATGCAGGAGCTCTGTTCGAGGAGTCTCTGGCTGTTTCGCCGCTTTGAGTTTTCATGGTTCTCCTAGCGATGGCGGCGTCTGGAACTACACGGTCAGAACAGATGGATCTCTCGGTGGAAGGATTTTCGTCGACAGGATCAACAACGATGCAGAGATATATGCTCTTCCCATTCAGCATGCAGTGGATGCATTAATTGCATCTTCCAACGGCTCTTCGATTCCTTTGCCTCAGCAATACCCTTACACTGATTCGACCCCTGAGGAGCGCGACCGCAACATCACTCGCCTCTACATGGGGACTTTGATCAACATTCTGGGTCTGGCATATTTTATCGGATTCGTCGGTATCTGTTACCAACTAACAGGCCTCATGGCGACTGAGCGAGAGATTGGAATGTCTCAACTGATCGAAGCCATGATGCCTAACAAACGTAGATGGCAACCTCAAGCCGTTCGGTTGCTCTCGAGTCATCTCGCTTTCGACATCTTATATCTTCCTGGTTGGATCATCTCGGCCGCTATTGTCACTCGACTGAACTATCCATCCTCGGGTACGGGTATTCTGATTGGATATTTCATTCTAGCAGGACTTGCGCTTAGCTCCTGGTCTATCGCTTTCGCGAGTCTGTTCAGAAAGGCACAGCTCTCTGGTATCACTGTCACTATCGTGAGCATAGTCTTGGCCATCATTGTTCAGGTTCAGACACCTGAATCTACTGGAGCCATCGTAGTGCTTAGCTTGCTCTTCCCGCCTATGAACTTCACACTCTTTATCATCTACATGGCATACTGGCAGCGCAACAACCTTGCTGCTGTCCTTTCAGAGGCTCCCCCAGAGGCACCATGGCGAGTCGCTGGCTCTGTGTTCTTTGTGCTTTCGGCAATCCAGATTTTGGTTTACCCTCTTGTAGGTGCGCTAATCGAGAGAGCTCTTTACGGCACTGCATCAAAAGCAAGAAACATGACCCACACTGCGGACAATGAGACCGCCCGTATCACTGGACTCTCCAAACACTACGCTCCCGGCTGGCTGTATCAAAATCTCTGGTCCAGGTTCAGCAAGAACAAAAGAGAGACTGTATATGCCGTCAACGATGTCAGTTTCACCATTCGCGCTGGCGAAATTCACGTCCTCCTGGGCGCTAACGGTAGCGGAAAATCCACGTCTATGGACATGCTCGCAGGATTGCAGTCTCCTACCAGTGGAACCATCGATATCAATGGATCTGGAGGTGTAGGCATCTGTCCACAAAAGAACGTTTTGTGGGATGTCCTCACCTGCGAGGAACACGTCTACTACTTCAACCAGCTCAAGGCGGAAGGCAAAAAGGGTTCAAAATCTGACCACAGAGAACTGCTCTCTAGCTGTGACCTTGCTCATAAGGTCTCAGCTCGTTCTGAGACTCTCTCTGGTGGACAAAAACGCAAGCTGCAACTGGCTATGATGCTTACTGGCGGTAGCAATCTCTGTCTGATTGATGAAGTGAGTTCGGGTATCGACCCACTCAGTCGAAGAAAAGTCTGGGATATCCTTCTGGCCGAAAGAGGACGCAGAGCCATGCTCTTCACAACGCATTTCCTCGATGAGGGCGATTTGCTTTCAGACCACATCACCATTTTGTCAAAAGGAAAATTGGTTGCCAACGGTACAGCTGTGGCTCTGAAGCACGACCTCGGTGGTGGATATCGTGTCAAGATTTATACCGAGCATCGTTTCAATGAGCCTCAAGAGTGGGCGTCTGTGCCAAAGCGACACCATGCTGATCACGTGGTGTACAACCTTTCCGACTCTGCTGCTGCCGCTCGCTTTGTCACCCGTTTGGAAAAACTTGGCGTCACAGACTACAGAGTCTCTGGTCCGACGATCGAGGACGTCTTCTTGAAATTGAGTTCAGAGTTCAACAATGACCATACGCTGCATGACGATGCTGCTCCTCTAACCAATGTGGCTTCAATCCAGTCGGAGAAAGGTCTTGAGCTAGCCAGAGGAAGGAGAATCGCACTCGGGGCTCAGACATGGGTCTTGTTCCGCAAGCGCGTTACAATATTGCGCCGCAACTATCTACCTTATTTGGCTGCTGTTTTGATTCCCATCATCGCAGGAGGTCTTTTGACTTTGTTCCTGCAAGGTTTCAGTCCATTATCATGTTCGCCTGAGAACTCGAGCTCGAGTGAAAATCTGATGTCTTTCGCGAATCTTGGAGACGCGTTTGACTTTCCCGCAGGGCCAGCTGATCAGGTTCCTACCACGTTGCTGAATACTTTGTTCCCTGGACTTGGAAATGCGGTTGCCCCTATAACAAGCGTGAGCGCATTCAACAACTATATCCAATCGAACTACAGTCGCGCTTTCCCTGGAGGCTACTTCTTGGATGCTCAAGGCGGCGCTCCACTGTTTGCTTGGAGGGGTAACTACGAACTTGAGTACGCGATTCTGACCCAAAACATTCTGGACAGCAGTTTGCTTGGCTCCCCAATCATTACAACTTACCAGGCTTTCCAAAGACCTTGGGCTCCGTCAGCCGGAGACACGCTCCAATTCATTCTCTACTTTGGCCTAGCGATGAGTGCTTACCCTGGCTTCTTCGCCCTGTACCCTACTAGTGAGCGAGTCGCCAAGGTTAGGGCTTTGCACTACTCGAACGGTATCAGAGCTTTCCCTTTGTGGCTGGCCTATACTTTATTCGACTTCGTCTTTGTGATGATTGTCAGCATAGTCGCGATCGTCATTTTCGTCGGCGTATCTAGTGCCCTCTACGCTCCAGGCTACCTGTTCGTGGTGTTCTTCTTATATGGGCTTTCAGCATTGCTCTGCAGCTATGTGGTCTCACTCTTCGTCACCAGTCAACTGGCCTCTTTTGCGTTCGCTGCAGGCATGCAATGTTGTTTCTTCTTGATCTACTTCTTGGCTTACATGGCTATCATTACCTTTGCTCCTACAGAAAAGATTGACTCGTGGGTCAACATTGCTCACTTCACCATTGGTCTCGTCACTCCGTCCGGCAACTTGTTGCGCTCCCTCCTACTGACATTCAACGAGTTTTCACTCCTTTGTCGTGGTGAGGAGCGTGCGTCGTATCCAGGAGACATTACGGTCTACGGTGGTCCTATTCTATACATGATAGTTCAGGCATTGCTGCTTCTCGCCTTCCTGGTTTACTACGACAGTGGCTACCGACCTGCATTCCTTAGCAGGAAGAATCGATCTCAGGATGCAGAAGAGAGCGAGTATCCCGACGAAGACGTCTACGCGGAAGCAATGCGTGTCAACGACTGCAAGGACGAGCTTCGTGTCTCGCACATCAGCAAATCTTATGGAAACAACCTCGCAGTTGATCGTATTTCATTCGGCGTGCCTCGTGGTGAGATTTTTGCACTACTTGGGCCAAACGGTGCTGGTAAGAGTACAACTATTAGCGTCATCCGAGGAGATGTGCGTCCTAGCAGCGGTGATGTACTCCTTGAGGGTGAATCGATTGTCAAACATCGCGCCGCCGCACGTTTGCACCAAGGCGTATGCCCACAATTCGACGCTATGGATCAGATGACAGCCTCGGAGCATCTTTACTTCTATGCCAGAGCTCGTGGTGTCACTGACGTCGAACACAATGTAGAATGTGTCTTGGAGGCTGTTGGTCTCAGTGCCTTCCGCAATCGCATGGCATCGAAGCTCTCTGGTGGCAACAAGCGCAAGCTGAGTCTTGGTATTGCACTTATTGGCAATCCTTCTGTGTTGTTGGTCGATGAGGGAAGCTCTGGAATGGATGCAGGAGCTAAGCGTGTCATGTGGAGGACTTTGGCTGCAGTCTCTTCTGGCCGCAGCTTGGTCTTGACCACCCACAGTCTTGAAGAGGCCGATGCTCTTGGTGACCGTGTCGGCATTATGGCCAGGCGCATGCTCGCTGTCGGCACGAGCGATTCTCTACGTCGCAAACACGGTGACTCCTATTATGTACATCTTGTGCACAAGGATGCACCGCACACTTCTGACGCCAAGCTTGGTGAGATCAAGGATTGGATAAAGCGCAACTTTACCACTGCAAACATCGAAGACCGCTCTTTCCACGGTCAGATCCGTTTCGAGGTCCCCAACCGCCCAGGATCAAGTATGGACGACTCAAGTGATTCTACCGACGACAAGAAAGTGGTCAAGGCTACTGTCAATCCCACTGAACGCACTGGTATCAGTTTCCTGTTCGACAAGCTGGAAGCCAGCAAAGAGGAGCTGGGTATGGAGTTTTACTCCGTCTCTCAAGCCACTCTGGATCAAGTATTCTTGACCATCGTTGGCAAGCACAATGTGCAAGAAGAGAATTACCAGAAGGAGTATGAGAAGAATCTTGGAGCGTGGGGCAAGACCAAGGTGTGGTTACAGAAGGTCATTCATGATGCTTAGATAAATTGTACTGGCATTTTGTCATCTAGCAGATATAGTAAATATGTAATCTTGCTTCCTCGCTTTCTCGCTCAGAAGTTTACAGCACCAATTTAGTCTTGATGGATACGTTGGCAATAATCGCTTTGAGAAATGCAAGCTTGTCAGCACCGACACCCTGCTCGATATCCGACCCGCTTGACGTCACAGTCCGTCGGGTGATGATAAGGCGAATAACGATTCGCAAGTTTTCGTCCACCTTCTCTGTTGGGACTCCCGAAACACAATTTCATTGCCACTCTGGCTGCTCTGCAAAGAACTCTGACATCTGCCTTTTCAGGTAAATCTGTTCAACTTTCGAGCAAGACTCGGTTCATTCATCGACAAGCCATCATGTCTGGAGATGATCGAAAGAACATCGTAATCATCGGAGGTGGCATTATTGGTGCCACCTCTGCATACTTCCTCACACATCATCCTTCTTACAACCCGGAAAAACACAAGGTCATTCTTTTGGAAGCAACAAAGATTGCCGGAGGTGCAAGTGGCAAAGCTGGAGGTTTGCTTGCCCTGTGGGCTTACCCGTCTTCAATCGTGCCACTCTCATATAAGCTGCATAAGCAGTTGGCCGACCAATATGGCGGTGATGAGCGGTGGGGTTATAGACAGGTTCATTGCGGTTCAGTAGACTGCAAGGGTCGTCAACTCACCGCTAAGGACTCGGTCAAGGGCAAGGACAATGAGATGGACGGACAAAACGGATCTGCCGACCAAGAGAAGAACAGCGTCAGTCTTCAAAAGAACCCTCCAAAGGTTTCTGCCAAGTTGGCGGCACGTGGTATTCCTGCCGACCTGGATTGGGTACACCCGGATTGCCTAAGGTCGTACGACGAGATGGGAGATCCGTCCACTACCGCTCAGGTCCACCCTTACCAATTCACCACTTCTATGGCTGATCTGGCCGCTGAGAAGGGCGCAGACGTCCGGGTCGGTGCTGCTGTCAAGAGCATCAATCGGAGCAAGGATGGCAAGAGTGTGGAGAGTGTGACCTATGAGGACAAGAACGACAACAACAAGGAAGTCACCATCCCAGCAACAGACGTCATCATCTCCGCCGGTCCATGGACGCAGACAGTTTACCCCGAAGCTCCTATCTCAGCGACTCGAGCACATAGCGTTACCATCCGTCCCACACGCGAGATTAGTGCATATGCGCTATTCACTGAGATCAAGCTACCAGCTGGGTTTGGCAGTGGGAAGAACAAGGCCAAATCGTCTCAGCACGTCTCTCCTGAGATTTATACAAGACCGAAAAACGAAGTTTATGCATGTGGTGAAGGAGATCACATGGTACCTCTGCCAAAGACCTCTGACCTGGTAGAGGTAGATGAACAGAGATGTCAAGATGTTGTCGACTATGTCAGCAGTATCAGCGACGAGCTGCGAGACGGAGAGGTCACCGCTCGACAAGCATGTTATCTTCCAAACGTCAGAGGAGGCAATGGACCTTTGATCGGACAAACTGGCGTCAAGGGACTGTTAATCGCGGCTGGCCACACTTGCTGGGGTATGTTATTATACACCTTCGCACCATTTTGTATCCTCGCTGACAATCATCATAGGCATTCAAAATGGCCCAGGAACAGGAAAACTGATTTCGGAGTTTGTTTTCGATGGTGGAGCAAAGTCCGCCAAAATCTCGTCGCTGGATCCTCGTATGATCATGTGAATAGTTCAGAGATAGAGTTGAAATGCGCAAGGACTAATCTTTTGAGTTGTTCTGTACAAGACGGTCAATTACGGGACGAGTGCGACTTCTGCCAGACTTCTATGAACGACGTGAATCGCGCCGTGTGAGCACCTGTCAAACAAGCAAGCTTCATGTCCTGAATTGTAGTGGCTTAAGAACACCTGAAGAAAGTTTATATGCCGAGAGGTGCTGTGCCAACAAGTCAGAAACCACTGACCTCACTTTAATCTATTTTCATGAACCAGCACTGCCCTGCACTATCCGATCAATCAATGGGTGACTCGGTCTCGGAACGAACCCCGCGAGCTTGCTTGATATTTTTTCATGAAGATGTATAGTATCGCCTGGATCGATTGGCACATTCCATATTGAGAAGCTCAAATTTCTGAAGAAGTTTTATCCTTGTGTGCAAAATCTCGAGGTACTGTGACTACTCGAGTGAGGTGTAGTCGCTTGCAGGTTCATGAAAAATTCGAAAGCGGAAGCTTCGTTCCACACGCGACAAAGCACGACTTTTTCAACTCGGCGCCAATGCGAACTTGCTTGAGAACAACAGTCTTGTCAACCTTCTAGGCACTGCAGTATCGTCGGCCATAGTCACAAGTCGCAGTAGAACATGTTGATATGGTCATTCTTGATTCACTGCTCGCATCCTCCCACGGAACAGCGCCAAACGCGTTGTTCCACCCTGGCTGAATGCATAAGGAAAATTGCCCGTCTGTCTTCTCTTACAACTCCACGGAAGTCGAAAGCCGCGATCAAACGCCCATCAGACATGTCTTATTGTCGAACGTATCACAATCGTTCCACCTGTCAAAGGACCATGGCGGCTTGCGGGCCGTAGCCGTAAACACTTCACACTTGAGGTCTGTGAGCTCTTCTACACTAGGCTGTGCTTTGAAAAGCCCTGTGGATATCTTTTCGGCAATCTACATATCACACAAGGGCTCTAAGGGCGGATGCCTAATCTAGTAGGCTGACCGCATACCTGGACTCTGGGGATTCATGAATTGGCCATTGGAGATCTGTTCGCTGTCTGCATCAACGCGCCAATAGGTATAAACCTGGCGTAAATATTGATTCTTTGATTGATCAAGAGACAGTCAAATGTTCAAAATCTTCTCGAACTTCCTTTCAGTGTCCGCGAAGCCACGGCCACAACATGACTCGAGCTATGAGACAAGCACTTCAGACTTATGAAAGCCGACCAAAGACCGTGTTAGCACCTTGCAATATCGAGTTTGAGCTATGATCTCTTGCCTTATGCTCTTGCCCCAGAGATCGTCCAAAGGCAAGAGTGCGGGCCTTGCCTGCCTTGGGCTGGTTCAAAATGCAAGCATACCCTGTGCTGTATTGTCTCGTCTTCCTGGTTTCAGCCAGAGCGAAGATTTCCTCGCGCTCATCTACAAGCTATCTTCTCACCGCACCAGGCCTAGAATCGGGACCATTTCTTGATATGGCAGACCCAAATGTGGATTACTGGCAAGTGCCTGCAGCCAAACCTCCAAATGGCACTACCTCGAACTTCGTCAATCCTTCAAGTATTGGCAGTCGACAAACAGTGACGAACATTGTCTGTCTGGTGATCATGGTAGTCGTTGTCCTCCTACGTCTCTATACTCGAGCATTCATTGTCAAGTCGGTTGGCTACGACGACTGTACGTCGAGGTCATCTGCCTTCCCGGATGGACACTAATCGAGTTACATAGGGGCAATGATCATCTCGCTGCTGATTTGCGTCACGGCCATCGCTCTGTATCAGGCGCTGGTACATCTAGGCATGGGAAGACATTTGTGGGATGTACCAATAGCCCTATTCTCGCCATCCTTTCTGAGGTTGTATCTCATCGCCTCCGTGCTCTACAGCTCTTCCATGCTCTCCATCAAGGTGGCGATCATGTTGTTGTACCGCCGCCTTTTTCCAATCCAAAACTTTTGGTGGCGGTGGTGGGCAGTCTTCCTGTTCGCGATTGGCTACTCTGTTGCTGGAATTCTGTCAGAAGTATTTGGGTGTACGCCAGTTCATTTTCAATGGTGAGAATTGGTTAGCATGTGTTGCTGACGAACTTCCACTAATATATCCTCAGGGATATCTTCACCAAAGGAAAATGCATCAATCGTCCGGCTTTTTGTCAGTCTGATCAAACCGGCCACCAAGAACTGTCACTGACACTCATCCAGACATTGCTAATGCTGTGTGTAATTCTGTCAGCGACTTGATGATACTAGCACTTCCGATCCCCATCGTCTGGAACCTTGCACTTACTCGAAGGAAGAAGATTACACTCTCCTTGGTTTTCGCCATGGGGTCCGCTGGATGCATCGTCAGCATTATTCGCCTCAGAAGCATTATCGCCTATCTTCGAGAAGGCGATAGTGATCTCACATACACCATCTGCGACTTTGTGGTTTGGTCCGCCATCGAAACAATGATGTCCATGGTCTGTACTTGCGTACCTACACTCCGCCCGCTTTTCGAACGACATTTTCGCGGCATCTTTGCAAGTAGTCTACACGACTCGAAGCCTACAGGACAATATTACAGGACTGGTGAAAGGCCGACAGATCACAGTCGCAAGGGCTCGAATCTTGACCCGTTTCGCAACGATATCGAGATGAACAGACACAAGAACAAGGCCCAGATTACAGCCAACAATGTGGATTCGGATACGGATAGTACGGATGAGATTCTCGGTCATCGGCCTTCGACTATTGAGGATCATGTGATAGACGAAAGGGGCGTAAACGGAATCGTTGTCTCTCACAGTTACCAAGTCCGGACAACTGGTGATTCTTGAAACCGAACATAAAGTTCTTGACTGTCTTTGGGGATACTAGAACATAAGATGATCTCAGGCCAGGATATAATGGAAAAGCTTGTCACAAAGCAGCAAAAAATAATGATGCAAAATAGACAAGGAGTAGGGACGAGTCGGGCTCCCCTAATCCGCTCCTGTCGGGGCAACCACTTCAATGTGTTCAACGCTGAAGTCTGACTTGGCATCATCAATCATATGCTCTTTGCCTTTACCTTTGTCCTTTTGATAGTATTGAGTGAAATCGTGACGGATTCCAAAGGATGCCTTCGTGTGTTAGTATTCATACGATGAGTAAAATCATTCTTGAGTGCCAACTCACCATATGCATTTGCCGAGCGAAGTTTTGGTCTTTGGCTGCTTGCTTGCACAAGACCAGAAACTCGTCTTTCTCGCCCGCGACTTCCGGATCCTGATCAAACACGCGCTTGAAATTTTCTGTCGAGATTGGGTCGATGATTTCCTTGTATTTCTGCCGGCGCACTTCCGAATACAGATCCAGGATCGAATCGTCGGCTTGATGCGTCCATATTCCGTACAAACAGTCATACAGACAGCCAACATCAACGAAACCGCCGGTGATACCCAGGCCACCGCTACGAGATGCTTGTCAGCAAGTTCGTGGTGACTAATTCGAGATGAAAAACTCACAAAGGATTGCAAAGATGCGCCGCATCGGCTGCCAACATGACTCTTCCGACTCTGAACTTCTCGGCCACCCTCTGATGCATGCGGTATGGCGAAAAGTTCACCAATCTATAATCACCAGGCTTTGGATTACCTGGAAGAATGGTCTCGAACTTCTTGGGCTGACGTGCTAGTAGCTCTTCGCGAGTCAAGCCAGGTTCTTCACCATATGTTACACGCCACAGCCCTTTGTCGTCAATAATGGCGGCCATATACAAGTGCTCAGGATGAATGATGAAGTTCGCGTCCAGATAACCGAATTTGCGGAAGTCATAGTACGTCTGCGCACTCTTGTCAGCCACCTTATCTGGTTAGATCCCAACACCACTCACATTTGTCGCAACAATTTGCTTCTGGTTCCAGGTAAATCCAGGAAAATCTTCGCCAAACAAACTCTTTCTGACAATACTATTTGCACCGTCGCAACCTACAACGTAATCCGCTTCGATAATTTTTTCCTTCTCGCTCGGTGTTTGTACTTTGACCCACACCTTGGAGTCGTTCTGTTGGACGTCCAACACACGATGCTCCCAGCTGACTTGACCGCCCTCTTTTTCGAACTCTTCCAGCATCAGAGCGTCCAGTGTCTGTAGAGCCAGGCTGACGGTTCTCACATCACCATACTCGGGATCGTTTGACAATGTTTCGGAGGTATCCATTCCTGCGATGTATGTCTGATCCAACTTTCGCCAGCACATTGTGTTTAAAGTCAAGCCTTGATTCTTGATCTTGTCCAGGATACCTGCTCTGCGCAAATCTGGAATTGCTGGAGGCCCATAGTGTGCCGCACGTGGTTGGTCATCCAGTGTTGGAGCTGCATCGAGGAGATGCATTTTTATACCAGCTCGGATGAGCAGTAGCGACAACAGAAGTCCGGATGGTCCTGCTCCAACGACGATGACCTGCGCTGTTTCAATTCGGTAATACACAAGTCCAGCTGAGATACTCTCACCTTTTCGAATGCTGGATTCATCTTACTCTCGGCCATTCTGTTTCTCTTAAACACTTCTATCACGAATGAGAATCCAGAAAGATGGTAAATACCGCCAGAGGTCTTAATAGCTCTGATATTCAACTCCTTGATAGCCCCACACCAAGATGTACCGTACTTCAAGACCCGCAATTGTCGGCTTTCGAATCATCCGGACCCCATTACACTGCTTAAGACTTGATGCACCAGTGGCTTGCCTGTCCATCCTTTCCCTAGAACAGGCACAGAGGATCCTCAACGTGGGGCATGCGGGGCTCCTGGGGCAAGACCCCCTCGTTCAAAACCAGCCACAATCACCGACAGCTTTTTATCAAACGCCGTGAACCAATGGCCGCTTGTACGAATAAGTTTTCAGCAAAAAAGGCGCACGACCTCTCGCTGGCTCGCCAACATCCTCTCCTTCTCTTTTCAACTATCCCACAGGAGGGTCTTGGGGCCTTCGCTGCTCTATTTGCAGTCTCATCTGGCTCCGGTCACTACTAAGATACATAGGTCACTACACTTTGCATTATTTGGACCCACCAATCGGAACTCTTCCGAGTTCGTGGGTTCCGTGCATGGCGCTTTGGCTGAGTGGTTATAGCGATAGACTAGAAATCTATTTCCTTCGGGAGCGCAGGTTCGAGTCCTGCAGGCGTCGTTTTTTTACTTGTTACAGGCTTGACATAATCTTCTTTTGCATCGCTCAGGTTAGCACATGCAAAGGCAATCGTAGTAGGGGGATAGAGTGGTTAAGAGGCTATTTTTTTTTTGTTGAGATCTGGCGCTGTGAAACCCAGTAAAGTGTGTATCATAGCTTTTTAGAACCCGGTTTCGAAGAGCTAGTGCATCTACTCGTATGTGCATACTTGTAATGCTAGAATGCGCATTTGTTAATGGTAGTCAACAATTTCTATACTATATATTTGAGCGGAGCCATCGGTTACTCACAAGTCAACAGCCAGTTGTGTCACACAACTTGATCATCAGACCTGCCGGGGTAGCTCAATCGGTAGAGCGTGTGGCTCTTATCAACCAGATAAAGTACAACCTCAAGGTCGCGGGTTCGAGCCCCGCCTTCGGCTATTCCTATAATAACAATCGCTGGCTTCTCTTTTGTTCCTACGCGGTGATGATGCTTGTTAGGCCATTTTCCATTTTTCTTTTCTTGTTAGTAAGATTTTAAAGGCTTTAGGCGTGTAGAGGTATTAGACAATACTAGGCTAAGTAGCTTTATTAGTAAGTTAGATTAGTTTTATTTAATCAGAGAATCTACGTATAATTTCTAAAAATAAAAAATAGTTTTTGTTTTTTATTTGTTTTTGCTTTATCTTTTCTTTATAAGATTTCTTTTTAAAGAGTATTATAACTTTATTATATATTAGTTTATTATAAATATAAAAAATAACTAGATTATATAGCTAATTGTCTTTTTTTCTTTTCTTTTCTAGATATAGTTTTAAATATATATATATATATATATTACTTATAAAAATTTCTAGATATATAAAAAGGTACTTACTAGATAGTATTATAATCTTTCTACTAGAGACCAAAACTTATAAACAATACAAAAGATGTTTTTAGCAATGAAAAATATAATGCTAAACCTGAGACAACGGGCTTTGATCCCGTCTAATTAACCTACTAGGTTCTAAAGACATACGATCTTAGGGGCTTTAATTCTTTCGTCAAAGCACACTAGGAAAAGGACAGGAAGGCACGATTTAGGAAAAGAAAATAAAAGGGTATTAAAAAAACAAATAAGCAACATGCTTCTAAGATTGACTACTCTATATCGACCGCATTACCAACGCGGTACAACTATATAAATAAGAGAAGAGATACACAGCTTCTTTGTTCTTGGTCTCTTCAAACAATGCTTTTGTTTTCTTGCTCCCTTCCTATTTCCAAGCTCAGTACTCCCAAGCGCCAAAAGTGGCATTGACAGATTGGACTCTAAACGCAAAGCCAGTACCATTCTTTGGAGCATCAACCGCAGCAGCGGCGTAAACCTTGTACGCATCACCCACGGGCACGGCAATCCAATCGTTACCCTTGTACTGCAAATGGATGCCATTGTCCCCGAGGCCAAAGCCGGTATAAGTCACATTCAGCCCGGCCGAGGAGCTGCCATGAGGGATCGTGTAGCCCAGAGATCCGTCTTGGGCGATGTAAGCGCGTTGGCCGCCGGGGACCTCGACGCTGAGGGAGAGGGTGTCGTTGCCGCCGACAAAGTAGGTGTATTTGCCTTCTGGGCAGGAGGAAACGGTGGTGTTGGGGCAGTAGGACGAGGTGTCTTTTTGTAGCCAGAAGGAGTTGCCGTTGGCGTTGATGGAGGAGAGGTGGATTGGGGAGCCCGAGTGGATGGCGAGACCACCGAAGGAGTTGGCGGTGGATGCAAAGGCAGGGAGGACCGCGGTGAGGGAGGTAAGAATGGTAGAGGCTTTCATGTTGATGTTTGAAGAAGATCTGAGTGCTTGATTTCAAGTCTTGGGCTGTTTGGTGGTTGTTGGAAGTGAAGTCTCTCTACAGAGAGGAGCAGCGAATATAAACCAGTCCTCTGTTGTTAACACGCGTCCCTGATGTCGGTTTGAAAGACGATACGAGGTTGCTGAAACCAGAAGCAAGTATGCTGCCGATCGTTCAGGGATCATAGGATATCTCACGCACTGCTGCCCCAAGTTGCGCAGCCGCATGTCTGTTGAAGGTGTGATCAGCTGGTTACTGAGACAAAGAAAAGCTCTCATATGCTCAGACCGCTGCAACTCTTCGTGTTGAGCTGACAAGGTTGTACGATAGTAATGTTGAGTCACACAGTGAGCTCATATACCCGAAGCTATTCACCGGAAGTCCATTAAGATGGCTTCTGGTTTTGATACACCGCTAAAGACTGTATGCATTGGTCATGGTACACAACTGGGAGAGCTGTCAATCGAGTTGATCGTTCCTTCTCTTGAAGAAAACAGATCCTAATGCAAAGGATTCGCTAAGAAAAAAAAGCTTGATCAGCGAATGACAATCTACACGTGGCAGGTCGTCGTCGCAACCTGACAGCATGGGTAGAGATGGACATTTGAATGTTTGATCTGCAGATAAAAGTAGTGCCAAGGACGACGATCTTTTTATGCAGAGATATGCATTTGTTTTCTAGCAGGTCACGCATGCCAATGGTTTTGAGGCGTGGATGTTGTTGAGATTAATAATTAAAATGCTGAGATGTTGTAGAAGATTTGGATTTTAAGTAAGTCAATTGCCTATACCAAAAACAAGTTTCGATCTTGGAAGGAATGGGGGCCAGCGAGAGAATGTAAGAAGGTCACTTTTTCTGGATCTGTTATGATCCATAAAAGCATTGTGCTTTGTGACAGCTGTAATCCGACCCCTTTCTAGATGGCGAGATAATTTGAGAGATTGACTGACCTACATGGACCTCATTCTCGTGCCTCCATTTACTTACTTGAGCTGCCTGCATTGGTCCTGAAACTGGCGGTCCAGTCGCCTTGTCAGGACATTCATCTTGTCTTTTAGCAATTCGACAGCAGACATTGTGTGTGGCTTTGAACCGCGCCTTCGAAAACGTCAATCCACTCTTGAGCCCAGGTTTTGAGGTCGTCAATGCCTCTGTCGGATGCTTTGTCAACAGCCTTCTCCGACCTCGACTTACGCCTTCTCATGTACCTCTTCAAGTTCGTCGATTAACCTGTCCATGTTTTATTTGAGAGCCTAGTTTCTAGAGGTAGGGAAGCTGCTCTCGAATAAGCGCTTTCATCTTGTGATCTACTAGTGCTTCAAATCGAGCGTGTAGACTCGAGCTCTCGCATCGTAACCATTTAGTTCGCTGCTGTACCCTTCTAGCTTGAACTGAAGTAGAATTGGTAAACAGGACACCTTTACAAACGACCGAAGAGCGAGAACGACAAGCGAATAACGTCCGCCGTGTGAGATAATGCGACAGAAATGATAATGGTGGAGGGTAAGAAATGGCATGGTATCAGAAAGAGTTCCACGTGCCAAGAACTCCGTCAAACGTGACATTATTTTTTTTTCACGCAGACAAGATGGAAATAAGATCGGTGGATGATCAAGGTGCAAGAACAATCATGATTAATAAGTACCTGTGTGACTTTTCCTACTAAAACATCTACCGTGACTTTTTTGTGCAACCTCCCTTGTTCGTTTCGACATCCCAAAGCATGTAAAAGCAAAAAAAAAAAACTATCATATACAGAGACACATCTAGAGGATAATGTCACCAACCTTCTCCTCAATACCCTCGGCACGGAACTTGGCAAGGGCCTTCTCGACATCACCCTCGGGACCACAGAACTTCTCGACCTGCTGGGGGGCACGGCCGGTAAAGGTGGAGGGGTCGAGCAGAGCGTCGAGCTCGTCGAGAATAGGCTCGAAGAAAGGTGTGACGCGGATACGCTCGATCAGGTCATTGTGCTTGCCTTCCAGCTTGACGGAGGCGGATGCTTGGTGGGAGAGGACACGAATCTCCTCGTGAGCATCTTGGCGCGAGATGCCCTTCTTGACAAGAGCCATAATGATGTTCTCACTGCAGAAAATCAGCAAAGTAGTCAATCAGAAATTGCAAGAATGAACACTAACGTGGCCATGAAGGGAAGCTCCTCAAGAATACGATGCTCAATACGCTTGGGGTAGACAACGAGACCGCTGAAGATGTTGTTCATGAGAATGAGAAGAGCATCAGCGCACAAGTACATCTCGGGGATGTCAATACGGCGAATAGCAGAGTCATCAAGAGTACGCTCCATCCATTGGGAGGCATAAGTGGAGATAAAGTCAGCGTGGAGGTTTGCAAGACGACGACCAAGAGAGGTCAAACGCTCGGATCTCATGGGGTTGCGCTTGTAAGCCATGGCAGAAGAACCAATCTGGTCCTTCTCGAAAGGCTCCTCAATCTCCTTCCAGCTGGCAAGATGTCTAATGTCGGTAGAGATACGCTGGCAGGTAGCGCCGAAGTTGCAGACGGCGCTGCCGACCTCGAGATCGACCTTACGGGAGTAAGTCTGAGTGGCAATGGGGTAGCAGCCAGCGAAGCCAGCCTTCTCGGTAACGAGCTCATCAAGCTTCTCGACCTTGGCGTGGTCACCATCGAAGATCTGGAGGAAAGAGGCCTGGGTACCGGTGGTACCCTTGACGCCGCGGAAGCAGAGCTCATCACGAACTCTCTGCATGGCTCTGAGATCCATCAACAGATCCTGGATCCAGACACAGGCTCTCTTGCCGACAGTGGTCAGCTGGGCGGGCTGAAGGTGAGTGAAACCAAGGCAGGGTTGGTCCTTCCATTGCATGGCGAAAGCGGAAAGCTTGTCAATGGCAGTGGCCATCTTCTTGAGGAGCATGTCGAGACCATCGCGCATCAGAACCAAATCGGCATTGTCTGTGACATAGCAGGAAGTGGCACCCCAGTGAATGATGCCAGCAGCAGCAGGAGCGCAAAGACCGTAGGTGTGAACCCAAGCCATGACATCGTGTCTATAATGGAGATATCAGAATTTGGGATGTTCAAGAGATCGAGAGTAGCAAGGTCACAAATCAGAACTTTCACCAACAGTGTAGACATGCGTTTCTCACATAGTGGGATGTGAATACATCTCACGAAAGCCAGATGTCGGAAAATCACGGGGGAGAAAAAAAACAAGGAAAAACACTAACCTTCTTCTCTCCTCCTCTTTTGCGGCAATCTTGAACTCTTCGTCTTGGACGATCTGGTTCACCTTCATCTGGTTGATTGCCTCATCGGAGATGGAAAGACCCAATTCCTTCTGGGACTCGGCCAACCAGATCCACAATTGTCTCCAAGTGCTGACGCGCATGCGGGGAGAGAAGAGGTGCTTCATCTCCTTGCCTGTAGTCGAGCCATTGAATCAGTATACCATGCTTGCGGTGGGCGTGTGGGCTGGCTTTTGGTTGATGATTCAATCGATCTTGGCGGGGTAAAGGTTTTACGCACTTGCATAGCGCAGCTCCAGGGGATGTCTGAAGGTGTCATAGGGCGATGAATGGTCAGAAGCCATCTTGTATTGTGATGCGAGAGTAGGCACGCTGAAGCTGGACATTTTGAAGGGAAAGAGAAGGAGGAAAAGTGAGAATCAACGACGCGACTTGAGTGGTTCCGATGCACGGCTGCGAATAAGTCGAGGATCTGAAAGGGTCCGATAACGATAAGGAAAAGTTTCGTGGAGAAAATTTGGGAGACGTGAGCAACGAAAGACAGAGCACGAGACACAAGACGAGCGAACAGTGGCAGGCCGGACAGACTCTGGTGGTCTTCTTTATAGCCGGAGAATGTCTTGAGAGTTCCGGCCGTGTGTGCCCGAACGAGCTACACGTGAGATACTGCAAAGAGCAACGAAGGCGGACACTGTGGAGTTGTTGGCTCTTGCGTGCGGAAATGCGATATCGGTCCAATGCTAACGCTGCCCCATGGGTGCGGAAGTCGTGGCCATTCAGTCTTTGATTGGTGGAATGCGACAATCCTCCTCGCAAAAAAGTCTCGTGGTCTTGGTCTGGACAGCTGTAAGGCGTAGTGTAGTTGGAGGATGCGAAAATTCTTTTCTGTAAATTTGTATGCATGTGACGATTGGTTTGGACGAACATGGTCTATCTAGATTTCTGATGGCTTCTCTTGCTTCTGCGCTTCTGCCACCTCTCCCACCCAGCATCGACCAGATCTTCGGTGACGACCAGGTCACGGAGACGGAAGAATTTGGCGATTGAAGTATCCAACACCCAATCCAGCCAGCCCGAACGACGCAGGTAGGCCGTGAAGAGATACCAAAAGACGGCAAAGGTTGCGCCGACGATGCAGCCAACCAAAATCTGCTTCTCGGTGTGGTAGTTGAGATAGATTCTGCTCTGAGCAACGGCAGCGGCGCCGGCTATGACCAAGACGGACAAGGCGAGTCTTTCAAAGGTGGAGGTCGGGATGTGGGTGGTCGAGGTGTTGGGCGCATGGGGGTTGTGTCGCAAGAGGAGAAACAAGGTCAAGGACACGGCAAAGTACGAGACGAACTGGGCATGCGACGAGGGCATACCATAGCCTTTGCCGGTCAAGCCTGCGAGAGAGGTCAGTCTAGGTAATGGCTTCAAGAGAGTGCAGGGCTTGCAAGACAGAACGTACGGTGGGGTCTCTCTTCACGAATGGTACGCTTCAACACCCAGTTCAAGGCCTCGCAGGCCAATTGGCCAGCAAACATCAGACCGACCTCAGCCTCGCGAGTGCTCCAGATCAGCGTGGCATACGTGACACACAAAGCCTGGGGCACCAGGGCCAGGTAGGCACAGGCGTGTGCGATTGGATCATTGGGGTTCTGCAGAGAAAGCGGCCGGTTAGCTGCTTTGTTGGAGTTGAGCAGGAAAGCGCGGGCGTCTCACATAGTGGACATGAGTCAAAGAAAGCGAGGCCAACGGAGGGTCTTCCATGTTTGCTGTCGTATCGAGAAGACAAGGAAGGAGCGCGCACCTTCCCTCATGCGGAGCCGCATTTTTCGGGGTTAACAAACAAAGCCCGCAAAGGCGGTCAAGTTCTGCCGGTGGTCAAGCGTCACCGAGGCGAAACCAACTCAGACACCGACAGAAAGAAAGAAGCAGCCTTCTCTTCCCCTTCGACTCAGCGCCACCTTACAAATCCGGCCTGATCTTTTCTCCTTCTTTGTACTATCCATCGCCCGCTCGCATATATCTGTTCGACAGCGCGTCTTGTCTGCTCTCATGACTTGCTCATAGCATTCGGCCGCACACGAGTCATCATGGACTCTGAAGACGAGCGACACGAAGAACTGTCGACCATTTCGGCCATATATCCCGAGCTGCTCATCGACCCTGGCAACCCCTTTGCCGTCTCGCTTCAAATCCCCGTCAATCCTTCGAGTCCCCTCACTCTGCGCTTCCTCCCACTCGCTCCGCCTTCTCCACCAGACTCGGAAAACGGTCACTTCAAGCACTCGGCCCCTACCACTCATCTCGATGAGAGCCACCTCGTCGAGCACCTTCCGCCTCTCCAGCTCACCATCTCCCTCCCTGAAGGGTACCCTACCGACAATGCGCCCAACGTTTCACTCGCCACTTTTCCGCAGTGGCTGCCCCGAGACAAGTTGAAAGAGCTGGAACACGAATGTGCCAAGTTATGGGATGAATATGGTCGCTGTCAGATTCTCTTTTCCTACATTGACTTTCTCCAGCAGCAAGCCGAGCAGGCTTTTGATCTGGATCCCACCCGTCTCGATCTGTCGCTTTCCCTCAGACCCGCCCTGCTCGACTACGACGCTCTCACCAAGAAGGCTCAGTTCGATGCGGGAACCTTCGACTGCGGTATCTGTCTTGAGCCGAAAAAGGGTTCGTCTTGCCATCGCATGCGACGCTGTCGCCACGTCTTTTGCCAGACCTGCCTGCAAGATTTCTACAACAACTGCATCACCGAAGGCGACGTGGGAAGAGTGCAGTGTCTCGATCCCACCTGTGGCAAAGACGCGCCTGCCGGACAAAGGAAGAGGAAGCGCAGGGAAAAGACACTCCATCCAAAGGAGCTATTGGACATGGGCATCGAAGAGGCCATGGTTCGTCGCTACGTTGAGATGAAGCGCAAGAAGAAGCTCGAGGCCGACAAAACAACCGTCTATTGTCCACGTACCTGGTGTCAGGGACCTGCTCGCAGCGAGAGATACCCTCCGATCCCGCAAGACCTCTCCTTGTATCCAGAGTCGTCAAGCGAAGACGAGGAAGGTGAGCAAGAGTCGGCAAAGAAAGGAACATCACCGTCCGATCGACTGGCCATTTGCAGCAAGTGCAACTTTGCCTTTTGCAAGACGTGCTATGCGGGCTGGCACGGTGAGTTTGCACGCTGTTGGCCTCGCAACCCAGCAGAGCTGTCTGAAGAAGAAAAGGCCAGCTACGACTACATTCGCTCACACACCTCGCCGTGTCCAACCTGCAGCAGCCCCACGCAGAAGACTATGGGCTGCAACCACATGTGCTGTTTCCAGTGTGCCTCTCACTTCTGCTACCTGTGTAGCGCATGGCTGGACCCAGACAACCCTTACCAACACTTCAACAAGCCGGGGACAGATTGTTACCAGAAGTTGTGGGAGTTGGAAGAAGGCGACGAGGGTCAGGAGGCTGCTTTCGCCGGTGCAAGACGCTGGGAGCAGGAAGCCAGGGCAGTGGCCGAGGCTGCAGACAGGGAGGAGGCCGAGGCGCTCCAAAGGCAGGAAGACGAGGCCGCTGCACGAGAGGTCGCAGAACAACTGGAAGTTCAAGACAACGCCGCCGCCGCTCAAGCTGCCCAGAACAACGTGGCTCAGCCTGTGGCAGCACAAGGCGGACAAGCAGCTCGTGGAGGTCGACCGAGACGTGCGCGAGGTGGAAGAGTGGCGGCACTCGATGGCAGAAGAGCGGGACGTGCAGCGCAGCAGCAGCAGCAAGCGCACCCGAACCAACAAGCAGTGGATCCAGCAGCAGCGGCGGCATTTCGACGTTTTGTCGAACTGGCGGTGCGAGACGAGGAAGACGGATGGGACTCTGACGAGTTGGAAGATGATCACGACGATCGTTGGGTTATCCCCGTAAGACGATGACATGATGAATATGGTGAGGAGCATGGCATGCATAATTACATGGACTAGCGTTCCTCGTGCTTTGGGGCAAATTCTGTATATATGGGAGCGAAAGGCGTACATAGACACGGTCTCTTTATTTTCTTGATCCTTTTGCTGATATGCCGTCTGTGTTCTTGACCTTTGTTGGCATTGATGAAGATGGTGGTTGGAAGAGTCTATAAGAGGTAGTTGCCTAATTGGGAAAAGATTGCTTTTCGACGCGTTCCCGTCACGTCACGCTCGAAACATCAGAGATGGATACAATATGTTCATATTCCCAGATGCACAATGGACTTTTGGGCAGGGAGTTTACGAATTGACGATGATAACGAGATACGAGGTCGGAACTTCACTCACAGGTCAGATGCAATGTCCTGACCCGAAGATGCAGATGTACGAATAAACACGGCAACAACGAAAGCTGGGCTAATATCGAACGACTGCACGCTACACTTCCTGTCACATGTCGCAACAACACGAATACCTTTGCAGTTGATCTGCGGTCTGCCATTGGAAGTTTCGACTACAGATGCGGATACAGAGACGTGGTTCAGCAATCTACTTCTCAGCAGCAGCACCAGCAGCAGCAGCAGCAGCGATGCAGAAGAGGACGAGCCACAATGGTGGTGGCAGACTGCCGCCCTGGAGTCGCCTCTGGGCATTCTAGCTGCAGTTAGAGCCACCGCTCCGTCCAACACTTCACAGCCACGTACAACAGAAGTCGTCTTCTACGCCGCAAGAAAGGACTCTCAGCATCCCCCCACCCCTCCCGCATCCTCGAGCACTCCAGAACTCGGCCTCTACGCCCTCCCTCTGTCCTCCGACCTCCTCCTCTTCAACGACACAGACATCACACCCCCTGCCTCTCCGGTCCCAGACACTGCAGAACCCACCAACGCCCGCTTCCTCCCTCACCCCTGGGACGGTCCCAGCCTGCGACAAAAGCGCAAGTCGGCCATAGAATCCACCTTCCAAGCCGTCCAAGACAACCGCCGCAACCTGAAAAGACAAGCCCAGTCTTTTGCTTTATCCTCTGCTGCTGCATCTTCCGTCCCCACTCTGCCACGCTTGAAATCCGAGAGCAGTAGAGGACTTGTGCCTTTGCTCGCAAGATCCCAGAGTAAAAGTCCAAGTATCGCGAGTCTGAAACGGGCAGATAGCACCACAGAAACAAGACGAGTGTCGGGTTTGTCATTGCGAGTGACGCCCACGCCCGCACCACCACCACCACCGCCACCCACCGAAGAGCAAGAAGATCACCATCTCCTCCAAGAAAAGAAAAACAAAGATGCAATTTCAAAAGTCGTCATGGCAGGCTTGCGCGTCTGGGGCTTTTCCGCATCGAAACGCAAGAACCCCCTCCGAGCTTCTTCCTCTTCTTCTGCCTCTACGGAAATCAAAGAGCAAGAGGCGAGGGATGAAGAGTACAAATTGCTCTACCATCACGTGTACAAAGCCGCTTGCTTCGCCTTGAGGGCGAGTATCGCAAAAGAGGATTTTTCGTCGGGTGTAAATAAAGGGTTTGCGGATGCGGTGAGGGAGACTGTTGATTCGTTGCTTGAGATTTTCTGCAGGGATCCGTTGTCGGACAAGATTGGCGATGGTGGTGGTGCGATGGATGTGGATGCAGATGTGGGTCAAGGGGTTTGAAATTTCAGGACGCCAAAGGGAAAGAGAGAGAGAGACAGGTTTGAGGTGACATGAATACACGAGAAAGCTGATAACCATGGCTGAAAAAGGGGCAAGGATGAGACCTGCATTCTTAGTTGTGGTCAGTCACAAGGGGCAAGATGTCACTTCTTTTTGGTGAAATCACAGACATGCATTAGTGATCAAGCATGTGGCAAGAAGCAACGCTATAACCACAAACCGACACATTCACCAAACATGGTCGGTAGTGTATGTCGTTTGTCGGATATCTACAGAGCGAAAAGTCAAAACGCTCCTAGATGTCATTTCAATTGGAAAAACATCCTATTCTATTACGCAGGTTGATCCAAAATTCCGCTCTCCTTCAAACTCCTGAACAATTCGGGTTCGAGGAACTTGCTGATGGTGACGTCCTCGGCCAACCCCTTCCTCCTACGTGTCTTGAGCACAAAGTCGCGAGCCGTCGCTTGCGCAGATGCGGGCTCAAGCGGCCTCAACTTGATGCTCTTGTCTAGCGGATCGCCAGGGACAATACTCCACCGGTCAAACACGAGTGACAGCGTGGCTTGACCTTGAGTGTGAATGCGAAGATCCGTCTCGAAACCGAATGAGTCAATCACGGGGATAAGACCCGAGACCTTGTAAAGTGGTGTACCGGCGATGGGCCCGTCAGAGAGCACGTGGCCTCTGCGTCTGGCGAGAACCGTGTACAGACTGCTCACACTGTCTGCGTTACCGATCATCGAGCAGCTGTACACAGGCTCCATGAGGCGCGGACTCGCCATGAGGAAACTGCTGTAGCATGCACGACGGGCTGTGGGGATGATTTGACCACCGCCGCGGTAGATGGCCTCGGGTGCGAGGCCGACGTCAGTGATCTTGAATTTCGTATTGCGGATTGGCTCTTCACAGAGAGGTCCTTCACGGGTACCCCACGAGAAACCTTGACGGATCGTGTCTCGCACACTCTTGAGTAGTTTTTGATCTACGTCCGAGGGTAGTGTGTCGTTTTGAAGAATGTTAGGTCCCATGTCGTCAGGTCCAAACGCCCAGATGTTACGAGAGGCTAGCAAATCATAGCCATAATTCTCTTCAAAGAATTTGCCAACCTTGCGGACCGGGTCCCTAATGTTGACCTTGCCAGTCTCGATGTCTTGGGCAATACCTTCGTCGAGGGGCTCGGCAACCATTGTGAGTTTGTTTTTCTTGTTTGGTGTTAATGCATAACACTTGATGGCCGAAGTTTCAACGACCGTCTCGCAGAAGCGTGTGACAGGATCCGACACTTTGATCTCCATTGAAGCATATAATCGGCGAAGATCGTGCAGAACGCAGTCCATGTAGAGCTCTCCAGTTCCCAGTACAACGTGCTCTCCTGATTCTTCCACCTTTGTTGTGATCAGAGGATATGATTTGGTGACTTTGCGAAGGCCATCAAGCATCTTCGGCAACTCGGACGGGTTGATGGGCTCGACGGCAACCTTGAAAACGGACTCGAAGAAATGTTGGACAGGACGGAAGATATATGCGTCCTCGTCCTCTGGTAGTTTGGGGGCGACAATGGTTGCCGTCTTGACGATCGAGTTGTCGACGCCTCCAAGGAGAACGAAGTTACCGGCAGGCACACCGCTCGTGGGAATGTTGTATCGAGACTCGCCAATCCAGACATCAGAAATGGTAGCCTCGACCATGTCTTCCTCGTCTTCGATTGTGTAGCCCTCTCCCAGTACACGAACCTTCTGACCAGGACGTGCTGTACCACTTAGTACACGGCCGAATGCGTTAAATCCGGTTGCGTCGGATGTGTTGAAGAGCTTGGTGACATGAACGATCAAAGGACCATCTTGATCACAAGACAACATGCTTTCGGCAGTCTTGGTGTCAATGGGACCCGTGTAATAATTTTCGAGCTTCTGCTTGGTGCCTTGGATGGGCGATGGAATGTGATCAACAACCATATCCACGAAACCCGTTGCAGGGCCAAAGAACTGTTCGCAAGCCATCTTGAGAAGGTCCTTGGCGTTTGCGCGTAGTTGTGTAGGCTTGAGGTGAATACCAAGACTCTCGAGCGTCTTCTTGAGGTCTTCGGGACTCTCGCTGATGGTATGGGAGTAAAGCTTGTAGATGGGCTCGAGGACGAAGTTGACGAATGAACGCTTGCTAGCCGGCTCTGTTCCACGACGGGTGAATTTGCGGCTTCCAGGGTTGAAGTAAATGTCGCCCCAGAGTCTCTTGCTGAATTCAGGAACGTCTAGACCGCTGCCGGCATACGTCTCGGCGTACATGTGTGCGAATGATGGAAGAGTGAAGCACCAGCCCATCATGCTGCATGCAAATGCGACATTGCCCTTCTCAGGGCTGACACGGTACTTTTCGCCCTGGCCGGGGATGGTGTTCTCGATGACAGTGTTGACCTCCTCCACAACGTGCTTGAGTTTGAAGTAGGCATCGGCCGGGGGCAGCTTGAGCTCGAGGATCAGACGGTCCATCTTGTTGATGACAAGGACCAAGGGCAGGTGGTTGAGAACAGCGTGTTTGATGACCATCTCGGTCTGAACTTGGACACCCTCGACGACATCGACAATCAAGACAACACCATCGACCAGACGCAAAGAAGCAGCGACCTCATCGGCAAAGTTGACGTGGCCAGGAGTATCCAGCATGTTGATCAAGTGGGATTTCCCTTTTGTTGCGGGCAAGACCAAGCTCATAGGACCGGTCTTGATCGACATGCCTCTCTCGCGTTCGAGAAGATGTGTGTCGGTGTATCTCAGCTGCTGGTCCCTGTCGCGTCCCTTCCTCTTGTCCAGCTTCTCCTGGATGTTGTGTGTCTGCATGACGAGCATGTCCATGAAGGCCGTCTTTCCGTGGTGGAGGTGTCCAGCAAAAGCGACATTGCGGATTTGATCGGGGAAGTTCATCAAGTCGGTCATGAAGTCGCGGCTGAAATTTACAGGAGGCAAGTCGGTCTCTTGGATGGTGAACTTCTTCTGCACGATGGGAGCAATGATGGGCTGCGACAGAGCTTGTGTATCCTCCTCTTGGACCAGCGTTTCGACGTCTTGACCGTAGACCTGCTGAGCGGTAGGATAATACTGCTTGTCTTCATGGAGAACGACGGCATTCGAAGGACCTTCATCTGCGCTGGAGTCAGCTCTTCCCTCGTCCTTGAAGCCACGCACAAGCGGCGCATACCGTCAACTTCCATCAGCTGCTGGTCATGAGCAGCAGCGACCTCATCGGGATCCTCCTGGTCGTAGAGATAGTCGTTGGCGTCGACATCCTGCTCCTGCTCAATATCCGAGTCTCCGGGCTCGCCAATGAAGTTACCGAATCTATGGCAGAGAATTAGTTATGGATACGTTCGCACGGAGGAGGTCGTAACGCACTCGTCGTAAAGGTCGTCCATGGCTACAGAGGTGGTGTGCAAGGGCGACAATGGACGCGACAAAAAGATGAAGCTCGAATGCGACAGTCGCCGCGAGATCGTCACCAGCAAAAGGCAGGCGCGAGTCAACCTTGGGTGCTTCACCGCTTTGTGTTGCCAACGCGAGGCTTATCTCGATGATCAGAATTTGCCCAAGTCGGCCAAGGCCTTGCGGCGGAACGCGTTGGCAACAGCGTGCTGGACTCCCCCGGACTGCTGCTCTCTGAAATTAAACATGGCATGATTTCCTGGCTGCTCTCCTTGATCGCTCCTTCTTTCTCCTGTCCCTTCCTCTGCGTCTCTTCTTCCCTTTCCATTCACGTCCTTCTTTCCATACAAGCGCTTCACCATGGCTCCTTCCACCCCCGTCTACATTGTCTCGGCCACCAGAACTCCCGTTGGCCAGTTCTTGGGGTGAGTGCAGAGCCCCGCCATGTTTCAATGCTCAACGATTCTGATCTGTCTTGTAGCTCCCTCTCCAGCCTTAGCGCCACCCAGCTCGGTGCTCACGCTATCAAGCATGCCGTTCAGAGAGCTGGCATCCGGCCCGACGCTGTCGAGGAGGTCATCTTCGGCAACGTCCTCTCTGCTGGTCTCGGCCAGAACCCTGCTCGCCAGTGTGCCCTCGGTGCCGGCATCCCCAACTCGGTCGTCTGCACCACTGTCAACAAGGTCTGCGCATCCGCCACCAAGGCCATCATCCTCGGTGCTCAAACCATCATGACTGGTGGCGCCGACATTGTCGTTGCTGGCGGTGCCGAGTCCATGTCCAACGCTCCCCACTACCTCCCCAACATGCGCACCGGCGCCAAGTTCGGCAACCAGTCTCTCGTTGACGCCGTCCTGAAGGATGGTCTCACCGATGCCTACGACGACCAGCACATGGGCCTTGCCGCCGAGGCCTGCGCTGACGAGCACGGCTTCAACAGAGAGGCCCAGGACGACTACTGCATCAGATCATACAAGAAGGCCCAATACGCCCAAGAGAGCGGCTGGTTCGGTGAGGAGATTGCTCCCATTGAGGTCAGCGGCGGCAGAGGCAAGCCCAACATCACCATTGACAAGGACGACGAGCCCAAGAACTTCAACGAGGCAAAGACCAAGACCCTCAGACCTTCTTTCAAGCCCAAGGATGGTACCGTCACCGCCGCAAACGCCTCTCCTCTTTCCGACGGTGCCGCTGCCGTCGTTCTCGTCTCCGAGGCCAAGCTCAAGGAGCTCGGCTTGAAGCCCATCGCTAAGATTTTGGGTTGGGGTGAGGCTGCTCACGAGCCTGCCAAGTTCACCACCGCTCCCGCCCTCGCCATGCCCAAGGCTTTCAAGCACGCCGGTATCAAGCAGGAGGATGTCGACGCTTTCGAGGTCAACGAGGCTTTCAGTGTCGTCGCTCTTGCCAACATGAAGCTGCTCGGTGTCAACGAGGACAAGGTCAACCTCCATGGTGGTGCCGTTGCTCTTGGCCACCCTCTCGGTGCAAGCGGTGCCAGAATCGTCGTCACTCTTCTTGGTGTTCTCAGGGAGAAGAAGGGCAAGATTGGTGCCGTCGGCATCTGCAACGGTGGCGGTGGTGCCAGTGCTCTGGTTATCGAGTCATTGCAATAAACGCGTCATGTCGGTTTGTTTCTTGTTACGAAAAAGTCATAGATATCCCCCCAAATAAGCGCTTTTTAATCATGCCCATGAAGGCATATGTTTACACATGACAAACTTTCTACATTTCCCATGAATGAACATTCACTAAAAAAAACAAAGACAAGGGAACGACAGAGCGCTGTATGGTTTTTATAGAGCAGATGATTCATGCAAGCTACAGAAATCTCGCGGTTCATTAATCCGTCCTCTCAAAACTCAACCTACCATCCCACATCCTCGCAAAGAAACCCGACAGAATCTCACCGATACGATCCCTCAACTCGCCAGTCTCTTTGATATCATCGTTAAGACACAAAAAAGTCAATGGGCCCTTGGACCCTCCGAATCTAAACTCTTGGTCTCCACGCGTGGCATCGACGAGACCGGTCTGCCTTGTCGAATAGGTTTGCACATCTTGGCGGACTTCGCGCTCGACATCGCCCAGTTTTGCTTCGAGTTTGTTTGCCCATTCGACTTTGTAGAGGTCGCTTTCGACGGCGCCGAGGACGTACGAGTAGCGTTGGATGAGGCGGGTGCACCACGTGCGGAGCGTCATGTCGGTGTGAAGGGAGCCTTTTGGTATGGCGTGCGCGAGGGAAAAGTCTGTAGGTTCCCATTCTGAAGTTAGAGGTAGGTGTGGTGGGCTGGTTTGGGTGTTGGTGTGAAGCTCAGGTGCTGTTTCGGCGTCGTGATGCGGCAGGAACTTGTCGATGCCGGACAGTCCGCTCGCATTGATTAGCGCGGTGATGATGCAGTCGCCGCACTTGGGCTGCTCGAACGCTATACGTTTGAAGAAATCGTTAGCAGTTTCATTTCCTGCTGACGATCCAAAGCAAGTTGAGCGAGCAATGGAACATGCTTTAGCAGCGACAAAACCGGGATCTCTGAAGTATTCTGGCTCATTATTCGACTCGCCAGTCGAAGTACTGTTTTGTAAAAGGCCCTTTGTGAGGTTCGGGTAGCCGTGTCTAGGTCGGTTCCAGAACCACATCGAGTCCACGTACGATAGTGCGTACCCATCTTTGCTAGAAAACGAGTATTCGGTCGACGTGGGCATGCTGATGTTTGTCTTTTCAAAAACATTTGGATTGCCGATCGGCATCCGGACGGGCACGGGAATGCTCAGATAAGAGGTCGATGGTGAAGACTCGTTGGCCAGTTCGATCCACATACGATCCTTGAGCATTGGAGACAATATTCCACCTCTTCCTCCCCACTTTGCCACTGACCACGACCATAGTAATGCTTCGCGGTGTCGCTCTACCACGTACCATGAGCCCAAGAAGACAGCCTGAACAGAAGCGGGTACGTCCTTCTGCGCACGGAACCGCGCCAGTGGTGTATTGGTAAAGGCCTCGGGGAAGGTTTGGGCAGCCTCTCGAAGAAGTGGAAGCCACAGAGTCCTAGGATGGTGGGTGATGTAGTAGTAAGGGCGTAATGCGAAGCGTCTGCCCAAAACCCACGCAGCTCGTTTGATACCGGGCTCTTCGCCTGCTGCGTTGATGACTCTCCAGAATGTGTCCTTTGCAGGAAGGTACATGCTCGTGATCCTCGTTAGTGTTTTGATGACCGGTCCGTACAAAGGTGTAGTGAAGTCGGACACAGCCAGTCGACGCAGTGTGAAGAAGTCGTCGTTGTAGTAGACAAGCTGATCAGAGGAGGAATGATCAAGGTTGTGGATCTGTGATTCTACGGCTAGTGAGTTGAAGCTAGGAATAACAGCTTCTCTCCAGTCCTGTATATCCGACGATGAAAGATTGGATTCTGAGCTCTCCATGGGCCTGAAAAATTCTGCATCGTGATGTACCACGACACGGCCTTTGCCAGTGAGTGCTTCTTTCTTATCAATCCAACCCGGCATCTGACCAGCCATAATGTCGGCACTGCCATTTGCATAATGATAAGCACTGGCCAGCACATGCAGCCTTTGCATGGTATCATTGCCTAGGGATGCGATGGCTGCACGCATGGAGTAAAGAAGTTCGTTGCGTTCGGAGAATCTGTGAACTGCGTCCATGTTTGAGGATTTGCCAGATTGGTATTGTTGCCGTGTCGAAATCTGTAAGGGATCCGAGCCATTGACCCATGCCCATACTCCGTCTACTCGAAGTCCCTCACTCAGGTTCGTGTTGACGCATGCGGGGCCCCATTGATGATGTACAACCCACTGCTCTACGCACTTGTCGCTCATAGCATCATACGCTCGAATGCTCATTGGGTTGCGGTTGGTCGGGCCTGGATTTGTGCTCCGGAATATATGATGTGTCTCATCTTCCTGTATTTGCTCAACAGGTTCTTCAAAGTCTGTGTGCGTGTCCGGTTTAACAACGAGATACATGTGGACAAGAAAGATCCATCCAATGACCCACACAGCCGTGATGACGGCCTTGAGCATTGATGGCTTGCGTCTTGGAATCCATGTCGAACGGAATATGGGTCGAGTTCGTGAAATGGCCGGGAATGCTTGCATCGAGCCTAGCATTTCATATTGGGCTTGTTGATTTCTCCATGGGGGTGTCAACCAGCTTCTTGCCATGAATAGATATGCTTGGTCGGTACGTCGCAGGAACTATGTGCCAGTGATAAGGACTCTGTGCTCAACGCATGTGACTTTTTTTTAACAGGATTTTTGTCTTCGACAACAAATGTGACAACAGATCGAACAAGGAAGAAGTGAAGGCAAGGCTGCATTATTGTAGCGGTCGCGTGATTCTGTGCCTCATCGAGACAAGTCCCTGCCTGACTCGGTTCCAGTTCCGTCTAGGAGACGATTCGCGCAAATGAGACTTCCAGCGTATAGAAGGATCTGAAATGACACACGGCTGTTTCATGTTGGGCACATCGAGCCTGGCCTCATACAAAGCGGCCCCTATCACAAATGACGAATGACGGAACAATTTGTGGGAATGAGGCCTAGGAGGATTGCACTTTTTTCTTAGATTGGTACTTGCTCAGTGCGGCTAAGTGGTGGGCGTCGCTAATACCGACGATCGCAGACAGGGTGCTTTTAGGATAGCTTCGGTATCCATCGAATCTTAGGTGGTGTGGCTTGCTATAATTTTCGTGAATCAATTATTGACGAGAATAATTAGAGCTTCTAGTCGCTTATAGGGATCAATCAGTAAGTTTTATAGAGAGTAGTAGGACGCTGTTCAAACAGAGTGCGGTCGGCTGAGCTTACTTTAAGCCAACGTGGCGTTATACATTTGATCAACCGCCCCACGTTTTATGGTGCGTCGGCCTTTCCCAAAGGCAAGTTCAACCAAAGGCTCCTTGACATTCAACAACAACAACGTACGGGAAATCAAACAACCATCAACCCGAAATGGCTACAGACCAGCAAAGCAAGCCATGGTATGCGGAGTTTCCTGAGCCCAAGGTCGAAGCAGCCATTATGCCTCGAAATCGTGTGATGCAGATGCTCTCATTACGAGGCGTGGCAAGTTTGTTGGTCGTCGATCTTCGGAGGATGGATTACGAGGGCGGATCTCTACGTGGAAGCCTCAACATTCCCGCACAAGGATTTTGGTGGAACAGAGGGATGCTGTAGGCCGATCATGAGCTCCGTTGCTCGGTTGTGACTGACAAGGCCCAATAGTTATGAATTGGCATATAAAGCTGATATAGAATGGGTCGTGTTCACCTGTAAGTCTGGCCAGAATTGATTCAGTTTATGCTCTGACCGCTATTGCAACAGGCGGCTCCTCAAACGGTAGAGCGCCTCGTTGTGCTGCGTGGTAAGACATCTACCTGTACAGCATTGTCTGTCGGCGCATATACTAAATGTCGTAGGTTCAAAGAATTCATTGATGCAGCTGGGGACGAGCAGATGCAATCGATGGTTCTCGAGGGAGGTGTCAAGGGGTGGGTCAAGAGTGGACCACAGTTCACACGTTTGATGGATGGCTACAAGGAATCGTACTGGCAAGACCTCTTCGCCCAAGAAGAAGCCAAGAAGGCAGAGGCCCAAGGCAACGACAAGGATCTGGTCGGCCAGGGAGACGTGGCGAAGTAAGCTGGGCCATGGTGTGATGACGAAGTGGTGCTCGCCATCCTAATGAACCATGCGTTGGACGTGGTTGTATATCAGAACTATCAGAACCCTACCGATAGTCGCACAGCCAACCTCGACCCCCAGACGCCTTTGCGACTGTAGACCGAGACATTCAGGCAGCGCAAGACGAACAGTCCTCCGGGAAACCCGCCGTCGTTCGCTTCTTTTGACCGTTAGCACAGCGACCGGGCTGGCTGACATGGAGACCATTCTCATGAGACCGTTATGTTTTTACGGCAAGCACTCCAAACGGCTTTTTTTTCTCTCACAAAATCCATGTTGATACGGCGACCCCTTGCCGGGCCATTATGCACACGTACCCAAGCCTGCGCACTGCCGACGATCTGCTTCTTTGCATAGCCTTTTCAAATCGATTGCGACAAGCCATTTCCATTGCTGCCCGTGGATTTGTGATAAACTCAGATAACTGAAGATAGAAAGGATGTCGTATGACGTGGTGTGAGAGGTTGTCACCCAGGCAATGCCACTGACAAGTCTCGCCGACCTTCTTGTCACTTTCTCAAGGTCTTGGGATTCTCGCGGCATGCCGACATGGTGGTATACGAGGCAGGAGGTGAATTTTGACCCCTGGCAAGCACATCAGCTCGATTGACTGCAGGCCGAAATTGTGCCTGCCAAGAGAGGTGGGGAGGTTCGGATTTTGGTCAACGACAATCCACACACACCTCACGTCTGACTTTGAACGAGTTCATCAAGAACACGAGCGACAAGTCCAGAGTGCGCGCTCGTCTTGATTAGTAGCTCGTCAACATCTATGCACCGAGTATAGCATCACGTACTTGAAGACTTGGTCTAAAGGTCTTGCATGCAACTTAAGGCAAGTCGACGACATGCATCACCACTCGACCATGAAGCTCTTTCACATGCCTGAACACGAATGCAGCTGGTAAAACCGTTAAGAGTATTACGCTGGGCTTCTTGACCAGATCATCAAGTAGGTCACCACCATGGCGGATATCAAGGGCCACGCCCGGTCTGCGTTGAAGCCGTTCAAACGGTCGCAATAAACATTCTTCTGAACCCTCCCAAAGGGGCCAGCCTATCTGACAATGTCACCGATGAGGCGGCCTCTTCTCGCGGGTATCGAGCGCTATATATGTGCTCATGCGCTTCCACACTGGACCTCTTTCTTTTCTTCGTGCGCAATCATTCGTTTACAATTGCACCCATGCACTCATTCACTACCATGCCACTCATTCCTTTTTTGTTTTCTCTTTTTTCGTTGGTTAACTTGAGCATAGCTGGCTATGTTCTCAAGGATGACTACAACGCAGCAGCATTTTTCGACATGTTCGACTTCTTCACAGAACCGGATCCAACTCACGGATTTGTCCAGTATATTGACCAGGGCTCAGCATGGAACAGTGGCCTGATTGGCAACTCGAACGGCAAGGTCTACATTGGTGTTGATCACAACAATATCACCCCCAATGGTCGTCCTAGCATTCGTTTGACCAGTAAGGCAGCCTATAACTCCGGCAGTCTCGTCATCATCGATCTTGAGCACATGCCCGGCAATGCCTGTGGTTCGTGGCCAGCATACTGGATGGTTGGACCTTCTTGGCCCAACGGTGGTGAGATTGACATTATCGAAGGTGTGAACACGCAGAACCACAACGCCATGACACTGCACACGGCAGACGGCTGTTCCATCTACGACAATGGCAACTACACTGGAACCATGTACTCGGACGACTGCTACGTCAACGCGCCCGATCAGAGCAACAACTTGGGTTGCCAGATCTACACAAACCAGTACAACAGCTACGGCGATGGTTTCAACAATGTGGGAGGTGGTGTCTACGCCATGGAATGGACAGACGAAGCGATCAGCATCTGGTTCTTCCAGCGCGGTACCATTCCTTCGAACATCCGAAACGGATCTCCCACACCGGATTCTTCCTGGGGAAGACCTCTATCTCAATTCACAGGCTGCTGTGACATTCCTGAATTTTTCTCGGACAACCAGATTGTTTTCGATGTGACCTTCTGTGGCGACTGGGCTGGCAGCGTTTGGGGCAGCGATTCTACCTGCTCGGCCAAGAGCAACTCGTGCACCGACTACGTCGCCAACAACCCTACTGCATTCAGCAATTCGTACTGGTCCATCAACTCTCTGCAAGTCTTTGAGCAGACTGCAAAATCTTCTGCGAAGGTTGCACTGCCCGCATTCTGCAATAATAATAACCCAACATCAACTGAGACATCTACTAGTAGTGCTAGCGCCACATCAACGGAGACGGTGCCTGCTGAGACTGCCTCGACCGTGTCGTCGACAGCCAGCACGACGGCTACAGAGACATGGTCGACGCAGCCCGCTTCATCCGAAACCACGACGTCGACCGCCGAAACCTCGTCGATCTCCGCGAGCTCCTCGCCCGCTACAAGTTCATCTTTCGCCACAACCTCGTCGACCGCCGAACCCTCGTCCAATGCCGCAAGCTCATCGAGCCACGCGCCTTCGTCAAACGCACCCGCAACATCCTCGAAGACCCAAGCCTCATCGACCGCCAAACAGTCGAGCGCGGCAGCTTCGAGTGCCAATACGTCTTCAGCGCCTGCATCGACTGCAGAGACGGCTGTCGAGACGAGTCCATCGCGAGCATTGCCGCAAATGACAGGTGCATTGACGACATTAGTTTTGGCCGTGGCCGCGGACGCAACCTCTACCGAGTGGACGACAGTCGTCACGACCGTCCAGCGAGTGGTCTCGGCGACCGCACCTGCAGAGCCAAACCCTACCACGCAAGCATCGCCAGCCGAGAACAGCGAGACGACGCCCGCTCAGAACCCCGAGACGACACCCACCGCACAGCCGATGCAGCCGTCGACCAGAATCCTCACGACCATCGTGCAGGCCGTGTCTGCAGACGCGACGACGACACAGTGGGTGACGATGACGACGAGCATCGAACGCGCGATAATCACGCAGGTTGTACCCGCTGCCGACACGACCGTCACCGAATGGTCGACGCAGCAAGTCACAGTTGAACCGGACGTCTACACCACCTTGTGGACAACAATCACCAGTACCGTCAACTACCAAAAGGCGAGACGCACCGCTCTACCCCAAAGCTTGATGCTGGAAGGTGACGAGTCGGCGGCGGCATCATCATCAGCATCACGGATCGAAGCATCACCCAGCCCTAGCAGGCGCTGGCTCCCAAGATATTGGGGCCGAGCAGGGATTTGAAGATTTTATGAAGGATCAAGGATACCAAATTTAGATTTAATGTTTTTTTCTTTTCTTTTCTTTTCTGTCAAGGAGCGGCGGGGGGGCCTGTGGGATGTTATGGCCAAGTATATAGACAAAGTCTTAGGTAGCTAGCCGGCTGGACCGGCAAAAGACGTCCAAAATGTAATACCATTTGCATCAAGAAAGATCCATCGCGTCGTCGTCGTCCGTGTCTTCAATGTCTTGATCCAGACCATAATCTGGAGAGTCGTAGCCATGAGCGGTTTCTACCTGGTCTTGTGGCGGGCGTCCGTCGGCGGCGCTGGAGGGTGAAGCAGGCAGAGTTGCAGCCTTTTCTTTTGCGCGCTGGCGGGCCTCGAGGATGACTTTGCGCACATTGTCTTGCTCGACGGGGACGGACAAGGAGGGCGCGAGGTCGTAGAGGACAAGCTGCTGCTGATGCGAGTCTTTGTTGTCGGCGGCCATCAGGACGTGTCTGGGTATGGCATTGAGCTTTTTTTCAATGTCGGGCAGGAAGATGAGCTTTTCTTGGTCCGACTCGATGTCGGCGAGCTCGTCGTCGAGGTTGTGGATGTAGACGCGGTCTTTGGTGTCGTCTAGCTGCATGTGCTCTTCGGCGGGCCAGGGACGACGGGGTAGCTGGGGCCTGGACGAGACGGGAATGTAGAGCTTGTCATGGTTGTTGGCTGCGTTTGAGACGTCGAGTCAGCGTGCTGCAAGGTGAGTGAGGAGTGAGGGCTGAGGGCTGGGGGCTGAGTGGTGGGTGGTGAGTGGTGAGTGGTGAGGAGTGAGGGGTGAGGGGCGAGGAGCGAGTGGTGAGTGGTGAGTGGTGAATGGTACCTAGATTGAGCAGATCGAAGCGCTTTGCAAAGCGATTGTCATCATCCAACGAGTCGTCTGCTGTGCGCTTGAGTCCGCGGAGGGGAGCTGAAGCTGAATCTGGACATGTCGATGGAGCTGAAGCTGGAGATGGACATGTCAATGGAGCTGAAGCTGGAGATGGACATGTCCATGGAGCTGAAGCTGGAGATGGACATGTCGATGGAGCTGTTGTTTCGCGGTCTCGGTCCATGACCTCCGTGCTGGTCGTGTTCATCCCGCATCACACCTGCACTTGAAATATCCAAGCAACCGAGTCGGAGTGAATCCAATTCTCCAGTGAAGAGGCGCGCAATTCTCTTGTCAGGGACAAACTCAAGGGTGGATGATCACGAGCTTGTCCAACTGTTGGCGACGTGGGTTGACTCGGGCTCAAAATCCACAGAGAACATTCTCGCAGCTCCCATACTCATACTACACCACCACTACCACCTCACGCGCGCTCAACATGGCTTCCCCAAACAGTGAGCAGCAGTGGAATGCTGCAAAGGTGCGCAGCACTTTTATTGATTATTTCGTCAAGAAGCGAGGCCACACTTTTGGTATGCCAGCCCCTCGGCCATCTCGCTTTCGCCGCAATCCGCCGCTGATGACTCGACAGTGCCCTCGTCTTCCGTCGTGCCTCACTCGGACCCTACTCTTCTCTTTGCCAATGCTGGCATGAACCAGTACAAGTCCATTTTCCTAGGAACTGTCGACCCTTCGTCTGATTTCGCCTCGCTCAAGCGTGCCACAAATTCTCAAAAGGCGAGCCAAGACTTTTTGTATAGAGCCCCGGCAGCATGCTGACATTTTCGACAGTGTATTCGCGCTGGCGGAAAGCACAATGTAACTTGATTTCGCCCTTTGACTCTGACTCGATCTCTAATTTCATCTAGGATTTGGACGATGTCGGCAAGGACAGCTACCATCACGTGCGTTGTTGCTTGAACAAACACAATCACCGCATCGACTAACAATGGCTGCAGACATTCTTCGAGATGTTGGGTAACTGGAGTTTCGGTGATTATTTCAAGAAGGAGGCCATTGCTTGGTCGTGGGAACTTCTCACCAAGGAATTCGGTCTCGATCCTGACCGCATGTACGTGACCTACTTTGAAGGCGACAAGGCCGGTGGTCTTGAGCCTGATCTCGAGGCCAAGGAGCTCTGGAAGTCTGTCGGCGTCCCCGAGGACCACATCCTTCCCGGAAACATGAAGGACAACTTCTGGGAGATGGGCGACCAAGGCCCTTGCGGTCCTTGCAGTGAGATCCACTACGACAGAATTGGTGGCCGCAATGCTGCCCACCTTGTCAACATGGACGACCCTAACGTTTTGGAAATCTGGAACAACGTCTTCATCCAATACAACCGCGAATCCGACAAGTCACTGCGACCTCTGCCTAACAAGCACGTCGACACAGGCATGGGCTACGAGAGATTGGTTTCGGTGCTCCAGAATGTGCCATCGAATTGTTTGTGGCTGTCCAGCCTCTCTTTCGAACCCTTGCTAATCATTACCTAGATGACACTGACGTTTTCGCTCCTCTCTTCGAGCGCATCCAGGACATCACTGGTGTTCGCAAGTACGAGGGCAAGTTCGGTAGCGACGACGCTGACGGTATCGACACTGCCTACCGCGTCGTCGCCGACCACGTGAGACTGCTTACCTTTGCCATCACTGACGGCGGAATCCCCAACAACATGGGACGTGGTTACGTCGTGCGCAGAGTGTTGCGCAGAGGTGCCCGCTATGCTCGCAAGTACCTCAACACCGAAATCGGTGACTTCTTTTCCAAGATTGTCCCCACTCTTGTCGCCCAGATGGGTGACATGTTCCCTGAAATCAAAAAGAAGGAGCAGGACGTCAAGGAGATTCTCAACGAGGAGGAGCTCTCTTTCGCCAAGACTTTGGATCGTGGTGAGGCCATGTTCGAAAAGTACGCCCAACAGTGCAAGGACAACAACACCAAGTCGCTCGCCGGTGCTGATGTCTGGCGTCTGTACGACACCTACGGTTTCCCTATCGATCTCACTCAGTTGATGGCCGAGGAGCGTGGCCTTACCATTAACGAGGAAGAGGTTAACGAAGCTCAGGCCAAGGCAAAGGAGGCCAGCAAGGGCGAGAAGAAGGCTGGTGCCGATCTCGTCAAGCTTGATGTTCACGATCTCGGCAAGTTGGACACCATGACTGAGGTCAGCAAGACCGACGACAACCCCAAGTTCGGTCGCGGCAACATCAACGCTCAAGTCAAGGCCATCTACTACAACAAGCAGTTCTTGTCGAGCACCTCCGAAATCCCCGAAGGCGAGCAGTTCGGTGTCATTCTCGACAAGACCAACTTCTACGCCGAGCAGGGTGGTCAGGAGAACGACACTGGCAAGATTCTGATTGATGGTGAGGCTGAGTTGGACGTCCAGAACGTTCAGAGCTACGCCGGCTACGTCCTCCACACCGGTTACATGACTTATGGTACCCTCAAGACTGGTGATTCTGTTCTTTGCGAGTATGACGAGCTCCGCAGACACCCCATCCGTAACAATCACACTGGTACTCACATTCTCAACTTCGCTCTGCGCGCAGTACTTGGCGACGACATCAACCAGAAGGGTTCTCTTGTCGCTCCCGAGAAGCTCCGTTTCGATTTCAGCCACAAGGCTGCTCTCTCAGACAAGGAGCTTCAAGAAGTCGAGAACAAGAGCACATCGTACATTCGCCAGAACAGTCCTGTCTACTCGCAGGAGGTCCCCCTCGCTACCGCAAGAAACATCAAGGGTGTTCGTGCTGTGTTCGGTGAGACCTACCCTGACCCCGTCCGTGTTGTCAGTGTTGGTGTGCCCGTTGACCAGCTTCTCGAGGATGTTCACAACCCCGAGTGGGAAAACGTCAGTGTCGAGTTCTGTGGTGGTACCCACGTTGAAAAGACTGGCGAGATCAAGGAGTTGATCGTGCTCGAGGAGGGTGGTATTGCCAAGGGTATCCGTCGCATCATTGCCGTCACTGGCCAGGCTGCCCACGAGGTGCAGAGAGTCGCTCAAGAATTCTCAGACGAGCTCGCCCTGTTGGAGAAGATGAGCTACAGCCCTCAGAAGGAGCAGAAGGCCAAGCAATTGCAGGTCCAGCTCAACCAGCTGACCATTTCCGCCGTCACCAAGACTCAGCTGAAGGAGCGCTTTGCCAAGGTTGCAAAGGCAAACCTCGACCAGCAAAAGGCATTCCTCAAGGCTGAGAACAAGGCCGTCACCGACACAATCGCCAAGCACTTCACCGAGAACCCGGATTCGAAGCGCTTGGTCGTCCGCGTGCCCATCTCGGCCAACTCAAAGGCCATCAGCGAGGCCATCAAGAACATCAGTTCAAAGCAAAAGGACAAGACCATCTACCTCATCGCCGCCGATGAGACTGAGGGTAAGGTCGTTCACGGTTGCCACGTCTCTGCCGAGGCAAAGGAGAAGGGTGCCGATGCACCTGCTTGGGCCAACGAGGTCGCTGGTGTCCTTGGTGGAAAGGCTGGTGGTAAAGGAGCTACTTCCCTTGGACAGGGCACTCAGCCAGAGAATTTGGACCAGGCTGTTGAGCTTGCTACCAAGTATCTCGAGAAGCTCGGTCTGTAAGTGACAGGATATCTGTGATCGGTTGTACGGGATCCGAATTTTAGGAACAAGACCAAACGATAAAAACCCATGATAGCTTTATGCTAGGACCAAATTTGATCAACAAGTTTTTACATCTTTATGATTACATGAACTGAGTGAATATTGACGATTTCTTCCTTCGGAAGTCGAATTCGCAGTCGTCGCATCAGCACATCAGATAGCTAATATCTGGAGCCTGATCTTATAGCAGCCTCTCACGTTGCATACCTATACTTCCCAACATCCTCCTTTCCTCGTACGCACAAATGATGTTTTGTTTATTTGTAGCAGATGTTTTCATTAAATTGTAGGTCATTTCCTTTGGCTCGTGTTGATCAGAATAATCCCTGTAGAATGTGTTTCCTATGGAGTGGCAGATGCTTAGACATGACTGACTCATGTTCACGGTGGCAGGTCCCCGAAAAAAAGGCTGGTTATGCAAAAGCAAAACTCGTATGTACAACCATCAGTACCATTAAACAATGCTTTTGTTTAGGTAAATGCCAATAACTGCCTATTCTTGTACGTGGCAAATGTGTTCATTCGTAATGCAAATCAGGGGTTCCATGACAGCAGCATGTCAAATCTATTCGAGTGCCAAGGCTTGACCTAGATCGCAGCGCCCATCGGAAGAGGGAACCATGTCGACTCGCCATGGCGTTCTACGTGATTCAAGTTCGTGTTGAGTTTGGGGGGGAAGCATACTCGCCCGCTCACAGCCGTGACGCAAGGCAGAGGATCTTTGAAAGTGGCAGGTACAGTGGAGAGATGCGCGCTCTATTTCTGGCCTTGATCCTGCAATGATAGGATTATTGGAAGATCTCGTATTCAAAAAGGTGATGGTTGAAAAACAAGGATGCATGGCAGAGACGGCTTCGCGTGCGCGAGTCATGAAGGTTGAGATAAGCTTCTTCCTGCCGAAGCAAATATGACGACGAGGCCTTATTTTAGCAAAGTGTTAGCGGAGGGTGGCCCTGCAACAGATGCGACATGGCCGTCTCTACCGCGTAGTAGAACCACATGATCACCTTGTCGGTGGCTGCCGTGGCCGGGAATCACAGGCTCCGCTTCATTGTCAACCTTGGCAATACACACGAGCGCGGACCTCTTACGACACCTGCATCATGGTAGGAAGGACGCTTGGATGCCCTGCAGGCGAGGGAGATGCGTCCAAGGATGCTCGTGGGCTATATAATGACCTGCCCGTGCCTTTTCGCAATCACAACTCCAGCATCTATCCTCTTCTACTATCTCCTTGGGCATAAACGACCATACAACGAGGAAGCCATCCGCAAAAAAGTAAACGGCTAGACAACGATATCAGCCACATATACAACCCTATCCAACATGTCACCCCGCTCAGTAACATTACTCTCAGCCCTGCTGGCTGTCTCTGGCACTGTATCGGCTGCTCCTGCGCGTGTCGAGAAGCGTGCCGATTGGGTAACTGCCGTCATTGACGGCCAGACAGTGTCCTGGGAAAACAACTGGTTTGGAGCACCTGCTCCCACTGCCGCTCCCACTGCCATTCCCAGCTCTGTCGCCAGTGCTGCCTCATCGGCTGCCGCCAACAACGGTGGCGGTGAATGGATCACAGCCTCATACAATGGACAGGTCTTCTCATGGCAAGTGAATGCTCCTACAGCAGCACCCGCCTCTTCTTCTGCCGCTCCTGCACCCGCATCTTCCACTGCTGCTGCCGCTCCTCAGCCCACACGTGCTGCTGGCAACACCGACCCTTCGTGCAAGGACGTCCACATCTTCCTTTCCAAGGGCTGGAACGAGCCCTACCCCGGTCGCCAGGGCAGACTCGCCGGCGCCATCTGCTACGGTCTTGAGTCTTGCGACTACGAGGACATTCTCTACTACAACGCCGAGGACAGCGATTACTGCACCGCCGTCAACGAGGGCGACACCAACGGTCTCTCGCAGATGAGAGCCTACGCCAGCAAGTGCCCTGCTTCTAAGCTCGTCCTCTCTGGCTACTCTCAGGGTGCCAACATTGCCGGTGACATTCTCGGCGGCTCCGACATCTGCGATGGCCCTACTCCTGGTCTTGACCCCTCCACCAGCCCCGGCAACCAGCTCGGTGCCGTCCTCCTCTTTGGTGACAACAGACACGTCGCCAACCAGCCTTACAACTACCTGAACGGCACCGCCGTCAGCTCCAACGACCCTCGTGCCCCTGACTCTCTTGCCCGCATGAACAAATTCGCTGGCATCATCAGATCCTACTGTGACCAGGCTGACCCCGTCTGCGCTGCCGCTGGGCCTGGTCCTTTCACTGTTGACAATCACCTCAACTACTTCGACCGCTACTCGGACGATGCTGCCGGTTGGGTCAAGTACATGCTCGGCTACTAAAAAATCCTCTTATCTGGTTTCCCCTTCTGTTTCCCTCTCATGCTGAAGGATTTCTTGTTGATATTATTGTTGGAGACGTGGGGGGGTGAAAGACAAATTAAAAGATATTTTGTAATTATAATAAGCTAGTTTGAAATCTTTTGATGATGACCATTCATACCTACTCTCTCTTGTTTTTAAGCTTATGAAATCTCCAAAGGTGGCTTTTTACTTCCTATCGAAACCAGTCTCACGTTTCAATCAGAGTACATGATGGTGGGTCCTGCTTTGGGCACAAAGAAAAAAAAGCAAAAAAAGAAGCATCAAAGTACGTATTTGTAGCCCCATGGCTCCCCACAAAAAAGTGGATACTACTCCCTCTTTCACACACCCACGATTGCCAGGTCCGATCTCAGAGTCAGAACGTGAGCAATGGGCTCCTCTCCCATTCACCACGAAAAGGACTGTAGTCAGTCGTAGCGTGAGTGAAGCAGTTTCCACCGCGATCGTCTTTTTTTCCCTTTGTCCATTATCCCTTTAACAGGCTCTTAGTACTCTCACCGTCATCGGTTAAAGGGCAGGATTTTTTTTTTCTCTTGTCGCTAGATGCGCATATGCGTGTTGTAATGCATTGCACCAGCCCAATAGAAAACGGCCCTGCATTTGCGCGCAGGCAACGCAACACTTGCAGACACGCATCTGTTCCTTGCAGAAGAGAAATCCAAGAGGTTATTGCTTTTGCGTCCTTTTTTTCCATCTCTTTTGGAAAATTGAAGGATCTTTGGGGATATTCGTCATCATTGATTATTGTCCTTGCTGCGCTTTTTTCTTCCTCATCAATTGTCGGTGTTGCTGCGGAAAACGGGAAATATCGTTTTGCTTTTTGGTTATTTGCGATGGTGTGGCATGGGAGGGATACGCATTTACCGTATCCCTTCGCTTGTGTGAAGTGGAGAATGCATTTCGGCATGAAAAGGTTCCTGAAAAGGGGAAGGTATTTTTAGATTCCTTACCAAGATCAAGGAGAAAGAAAAAAAAGACAATCCCGCAAGTACAAGATCAAGAATCTATAAAACGGAGCTCTTCCAAAGTCCTCAGATCAAAGTCATACATGTTGAGAATAGATAACATTGATGCAAACATATGAGATTAATATAAGATGAAGTGTGATCAGATATTACCTAGCTAGGGTACTAATTCATCAACAGAAAAAAAAGAAACAGGACAGTGGTATAAATACAAACACGTGTTAAACATGATTAACAAAGGAAACTCGTCAAGAGAAATAAAGCGAAAGGAAACCAGCACCGGCTCGAAAAGCAGATCACACAGCAGCAGAAAAGGAAACTTGCTCCAAGAATAATCAGTCAGCCAGAGGCAAGAAGACCCCCCGATCCCTTGCTCTTTCTTTCAGACATTGTTGATGTAGTTTCCTCCTCTTTGCTTGTTCTCTTTCTTCTTTCTATCCCAGTCGGCTTCAGGATTAAAGTATGAGGTTTTTTTTTTGGATGTTGTTGTTGTTGGTTTACTTCTTGCCGAACAGACCGCCAACAATGGGCAGGCTGCTAGCACCACCGCCGCCGCCGCTCTTCTTCTTGTCCTTCTTACCAAGACCAAGAGAGTCGGCAACGCTTCCGAGACCGAGGCCTCCAAGAAGCTTGTCGATGCCCAAGCCGCCGAGCAAGCCGTTGACCAGACCACCAAGTCCAAGGCCATTGAGCAGCTGGCCGACCAGACCCAAGACGCCAGTCAGCAACAGACCGACGGCAGCAAGGATCTGGAAGAGAGGCTGGGTCATCAAGCCCCACAGAGGGTTCAGCTTCTTCTTTGCGTGAGGCATGTCGGCGATGCGCTTCTTTGCGTTGTCGATGGTGGTGACGACGGTTGTTGTCAGCTCCTTGAGAGTGTCGGCCAGGCGGTACTCCTCGGGAGTGGCCTCCTTGGTGCCGGCACGGCCCTTGGCCTGAGCGGCGATGCGACCGTCGGGGTCGAGGCCGCGCAGAGAGCCGTTGCACTCTTGCAAGATACGGCCACCCTCTTCGATAAGAGGCTTGACCTTGTTGACCAAATCTTCCTCGTCCAACTCTTCACGTGGGGTACGGTCGGCGGCTTCGATGTGCTGTAATGAGAAGGTAGGTCAGTAATTGTTCGCAAGCATGCACAGAGGTAAGCACTTACATCGGTGATCTGCTTGCAGATGGGCTGGATTCTTTCAAGAGTCTGAGTACAGATGGTGCCCATCTTCTCAGCAATCTCGCGGTCTTGCTCCTTCTTGCGACGCTCCTCCTTCTCCTCCTCAGTGAGTTCCTCCTCAGGAATCTCCTCGTCTTCGATGATGTTTTCAATGAGGGTGACCTCACCGACCTTGTTGCCGTCGTTGTCGACAACGTAGCCGTTGTCATCGACCTCAAGACCAACACAGTGGCCGAGATCGCCAGCAGTGAGTCTGCCCATGACATCTCCATTCTCGTCACGGACCTCACCCTCCTTGTTGACGCGGCGGCCGGACATGGGATTGATCTTTCTCTCCTTCTCTTCGGGCTCCCATCTCTCGGCCTTGCCGATGAGGTTTCCGTTCTTGTCCTGGATCTCACCATCTTCATCGACCTTGTGAGCGACAAGCTTCTTGACGTCGCCCTCGGTGATGCGGCCGACGATACTGCCATCAGGAGTGACGACATAGCCCTCCTTGTTGACGGTGATGCCGTCAAAGCCAGCGAAAGGTCCTTCGGACTTGGTGTCGGCACCCTTGGCGAGCTCTGCTTTGCCAATGACATTGCCGGCGTTGTCCCAGATCTGGCCTTGACCATCGACCTTCTTGCCAACCATGGTGGACGGGTCGCCCTCGGAAACACGACCAATGATGGTTCCAGAGGAATCGACAACGTTACCACCCTTGTTGACGGTGCAGCCAGCAAGAGCAGACAGGTCTTCGGCAGTTTGCTCCTCTTCCTCCCAAGGCTCAGCGTGGCCCTTGGTGTTTCCGTACTTGTCGCTGATATCACCATCCTCATCAACGGACAAGCCAACCAGGCGCTTGACGTTGCCTTCGGTGATGATACCAACGCGGTCACCCTCGGCATTCTCGACGTAACCCTCCTTGTTGACGTGGAGGCCCTCGAGTCCAGCGAAAGGTCCTTCAGGTCTAGCAACGCGTTCGTTCTCAGGAAGAACCTCGCAGCGGCCAACGACCTTGCCGGTGTCGCCGTGGATCTTGCCTTCCTCGTCACAGCGGCGGCCAGCAAGCTCCTTGACATTACCCTCGACGAGCTTACCAAGAGGAATGCCGTCTTCGTTGACAACGAATCCTTGCTTGTTCAACTTCTTGCCATCAAGGATCGAGTTGTCGACAGGGGCGGCTTCCTCCTCCTCGAAGGGCTCTGCATGGCCCTTGGCGTTACCGTACTTGTCGTTGATGTCACCGTCCTCGTCAACGGAAAGGCCGACAAGCTTCTTCACATCGCCTTCAGTGACCTTGCCGACAATGTTGTCCTCGGCGTCAACAACGTAACCTTCCTTGTTGACACGCAGACCCTCACGTCCAGCAAAAGGACCTTCGGCCTTGTTGACACGCTCATTCTCAGGGAGAACCTCACAGTGGCCAACGACCTTGCCAGTGTCGCTGTGAATATCGCCGTTCTCGTCGCAAACACGACCAGCGAGCTCCTTGACATTACCATCGATGAGCTTACCGATGGGAATGCCTCTGTCATCGACAACATAGCCGTTCTTGTTGAGCTTCTTGCCGTCGAGCAGAGAGTTGTCAACAGGGCCCTCCTCTTCCTCTTCTTCCAAAGGTTCGGCGTGACCCTTGACGTTGCCATATCTGTCCATGACATCGCCGTCTTCGTCGACGGCAAGACCGATCAGACGCTTGGGGTTGCCCTCGACGATTTCGCCGACGATGTTCTCGTCCTCATCAGCGACCTTGCCATCGGCAACAACGCGGAGACCTTGCAGACCAGCGAACGGACCATCAGGCTTGGACTCGCGCTCGTCTTCGGGGATCAGCTCGACACGACCAATGACCTTGCCCTGGTCGTTCCAGATCTGACCTTGGTCATCAAGCTTCTTGCCAGCAAGCTCCTTAGCCTTGCCCTCAACAAGACGAGCGACAGGCACACCCTCGTCACCAATGACAAAGCCGGCTTTGTTCAAGGTCTTGCCAGCAAGGCTAGAAAGGTCGACGGCCTCTTCCTCGGGCTCGGGCTCCTGCTCGGGGTCCTCGTAGCGCTCAGCGTGGCCGACGACGGAACCCTTCTTGTCGAGAATGTCACCATCCTCGTCGACAGCGCGACCAACAAGCTTCTTGGCATCACCCTCGACAATCTGGCCGACGCGATTGCCGTTTTCGTCCTCGACCCAACCGTCCTTGACAACGATCAGGCCTTCGAGACCAGCAAAGGCAGCCTCCTCGTCTTCCTCGACAGGAACAGTCTTGGCACGACCGATGACATGACCCTTGTCGTCCCAGAACTGACCTTGGTCGTCACATTTGACACCAGACTTGGAAAGCTTCTTGGCGTCACCTTCGGTCAGCTCACCGACAACAGTGCCGTTTGAGTCGACGATCTTGCCGGCCTTATTGACCTTAAGGCCGTCAAGGACCGAGAGGGGAGGAAGGTTGGAGTCGGCATCCTCAGCGTCCTCAGCAGCATCCTCAGCACCCTCTTCAGCAGCCTCGGCGCCCTCCTCAGCACCCTCGGCACCTTCCTCAGCGTTTTCTGCATCTTCAGCAGCGTCTTCGGCGGCGTCTTGAGCATCCTCGGCCTTGTCGGCAGCTTCCTCAGCCTCTTCGACTTCCTCCTGAGGAATCTCTTGGGGCAATGCCTTGACGCGGCCAATGGTGTTGCCTTCGTCATCAAGCACTTCACCCTTGTCATTGACCTTCTTGCCGGCGCACTCGCTGAGCTCGCCTGAGGTGAGCTCGCCAATCTCCTCGCCGTCTTCGTTGAGGATCTTGCCCTTCTTGTTGACCTTGAGGCCCTCGAGAACATCGAGGTCAGGGATCTTGAACTGAGGACCTTGAGGCTCTTCCTCCTCGTCGGCTTGTTCCTCATCCTGCTCCTCGTCAGGAACGTTCTCACCAAGCTCGGCCTGGAGCTCCTTGGTGGCGTTCTCAGCAGCTTCACCAGGGGTGACGGAGACCTTGCCAATGACCTTGCCATTCTGGTCAAGGACCTCGCCGCGGTCGTTGATCTTCTTGCCGGCGCACTCCTTGGGGTCACCTTCAGCGAGCTCACCGATTTCATCTCCTTCGTCGTCAAGAACCTTGCCCTTCTTGTTGACCTTTCTGCCATCAAGAATGCGAAGGTCGAGAGGAGGCAGGCGGCCGCCGAGCTTCTCAGCAGCACCCTCGGCGAGACCGACCTTGCCAAGGACATTGTCATCGGCGTCGACAACCTCACCATCCTCGTTGATCTTGAGGTCCTCTGCCTTGACCTCGCCAGACTCGATCTTGCCTCTGAGAGACTCGTTGTCAATCTGACCGAGAAGCTCGCCTTGGTCGTCAACAATCTCACCAGCATCGTTGAGTTCTCTGCCTTGGAGTGCCTCGATGCCAGGAAGCTCGTCCTCAATATCTTGAGCGGCGTCCTTGACATCGTCAGCAGCATCATCGACATTGTCGGCAGCTTGGTCAACCTTGTCGGCAGCCTTGGCGGTGTCGTCAGCAGCATCCTGAGCATCGTCGGCAGCATCCTGAGCGTCATCGGCGGCATCCTGAATCTGGTCGTAGATGTCCTCAGGAGCATCAGGGTGGATGTCTGCGTGGCCAATGACATTGCCGTCCTCGTCAATGAACTCACCGTACTCATTGAGAGTAGCGTTCATGAGCTCTTGCGGGTCGCCATCGGTGACCTGGCCAATGGTGTCACCCTCGTCGTTGAAGATGTTACCAGTGGGGTCGCAGGTGAGACCCTTGAAGATGCTGAGGTTTGGCTTCTCTACAGCGTCGGTGTCGGGGAGGTCACCAACGAACTTCTCGGCGCCCTCGGGAAGTTCACCCTTGCTCTTGAGGTCGGCCATCTGCTTCTTGACCTGCTCGGGAAGAAGCTCGACGCGTCCGACGAGATCACCATCATCATCAAGGATCTCGCCGTCGTCGCCGATTGGGTATCCGGCAAGATCTTCAGCGTCACCCTCGGCCAACTTGCCGATGGGGTTGCCATCTTGGTCGTTGACGACACCGTCCTCGGAGACCTCGAGACCTTTGAGCACGGAGAGGTCGACAGGGAGATCGTTGATGTCGTTGATCTCTGGGAGGTCGCCCTCGGCGGCGTCTTCGGCAGTGTCTTGAGCATCCTCGGCGGTGTCTTTGGCGGTATCCTGAGCATCCTCGGCTGTCTCACCAACCTTGTCGGTTGCGTCGTCAGCGGTGCCCTTGGCCTGCTCGGTGGCATCTTCGGCGGTGTCTTTGGCCTGGTCGGCGACGTCGCCAGCAGTGTCTTGAGCATCTTCAGCGACATCACCAGCCTTGTCGGTGGCATCACCTGCAGCATCCTCGGCGGTGTCCTTGGCGTCTTCGGCGGTGTCTTCAGCGGTGTCCTTGACATCCTCGGCAGCATCTTCAGCGGTGTCCTGGGCGTCTTCGACAGCATCGCCAGCCTCGTCGGTAGCATCACCTGCAACCTTCTGAGCATCGTCGGCGGTGTCTTGAGCACCCTCTGCAGCATCCTCAGCAGTGTCTTTGGCAGAATCCTTGACGTCTCCTGCGGTGTCTTGAGCATCCTTGGGAACGTCCTCTGCGGCCTTCTTGGGGTCCTGAGCGGCCTTGCCAGCAAGACCAGAGGCCTTGCCAGCGAGACCCTTGGCGCCCTTGAGGAGGTTGCCGCCGGACTGCTTGCCGGTCTTCTGAGCATCGTCTGCCACCTTGCCAGTGGTGTCTTGAGCGTCGTCAACCGTGTCGTCATTATCGTCTGCTTCATCACCAGCCTTGACAGTCTTGTCATCGTCGGCAGTGTCTTCGGTGTCGTCATCCGCAGTGTCCTGTGCACCAGCGGTAGTGTCGTTGTCGTCAGAGTCGTCAATTGGCTGAGGAGCTTGCTCCTCGAGCTGGCCCTTGGCGTTGTCTCCAGCCTGGGAGACCTTGCTCAGGGGGCCTTCGTCATCATCCTCGTCCTCATCATCACCAGCCTGGGTGGATGCGGCTTCGGTGTCATCCTTCATCTCGACCTTGCTGGGCTCTTCTGAAGCGCCCTCGGCCTTGCCTTTGGCATCTTCGGCAGTGTTGCCGGCCTTTTCCTGTGCACCTTGCGCGGCCTCGCCGGCTTTTTGTTGCACATCGCCAACTTCTGGCTTCTCGGGGACTTGAGGAGCTTCCGGCTGCTTGGCACCCTCGGGGGCGGATGCCTTTCTTGCGCCTGAAGCGGCCTGCTGTCCGAGCTTGGGGGGTTGGCTAGTCTGGCTCTGGGGCTTTCTACCCAACTTGGTAGGAGTCTTGGGAGCGCCACCAGTGGCCTTGCCTGCTGCCGGAGAAGGTGCCATGTTGTTCAAAGTTCTAATTGTTTTGGGAGTAGGTGAATTAGATTTAGAGCTTGCTGGGGGAGAAGCTCTGTTTGGTGTTGGAGGGAAGGAGTAGTAGGCGTAAGAGGAGGAAGATGAATTGTTGGTCATACAACAATTTGATTAAGTTTTTGGGGGGGATTGGGGGGAAAATTGATAGAGAAATTGAGACGAGGGAAGGGAGCTTGAAAACATATAAGCTACCTACCTCATGCACGGAGCAGGTCTGCACTCCTGTTGGCTAACAAGGTGCTGTCTGGAGGCTTGTGACGTATGGAATTGCCAGGTAGGTAGCGCCTCACAGTGGCATCAGCAGGTTTTGCGGCTGGTGAGATGTCGGTTCGGCTTGCTCTGGAGCTGCGTTTCAACGTCACAGCCACGAAAATATGGAGTGACGGCTGGAGGAGAGTGGCTGCATGGTAGTTGTATCGTCGATGCGGAGAAGACGGGGCGGTCCCTTAGTGGCTTTAGGCGAGGATCGAGAGCCTCGAGGGAGGAGCTTTGAGCGGCTGCGGCACCTCGAGGCACATGCATGGATTCCGTCTCATCGGGTCGAAACAGTGTCTTGTGCGACACGCGTGCCGATACTGAAAGACAATGAGAGACACGTTCAGACGGCAGCAGAACCGCGGCAGCAACCTGTCAAAAATTACAGACGTAGGGAGCAACTGTAAGCGTGGATGTTGGAATGATTGGCGCGCGTCTTGAACGGGTGACGTCTGATATGCATACTCATCCCTGCAAGTACGGCAACATTGCGTCCGAACAGGGTCTCGGATTGGAGCTATGATGCACGAAGCTGGAGAGAGCTCGAGAAGCTTCTTGGGTGACATGAAAAGACATGAATTGACAAGCCGCTTTTGCTGCTCCTTCGCAGAGCTTGAACGGCAAGTGTCCTCGCAGTCGAAGCCTGCCACCTGCGGTCTGACCTTGTAAAGTTTCGGTTGAGCCCCCGACACGTTGACGAGGCCGTTAGGGCCCTGAACAGCAGTTTGTCTCAGATGGGCTTTCTTGCAAAGCATGACATCAGAAGCTTTCGATCTCCGCTTACCTGACAACCTTCTTCTCCACACGGGTCAATATGGACAAGGCTGCCCTGGAAATCGTGATGAGGTAAAGCAAAGAAAACCTCCGCGCAGGACTGGATTTCATATCGAAGCAATTGCATGAGCGGGAGGACCTGCAGTAGGCATACAAGGATGCTGTCAAAAAAAAAGAAGGGGTCTGGGTTCATGATGGACAATCGCTTTTTGAAGAAATCAGCTTTTGCTTAAAAAGTCAAGCCAGCTTTTCGAAGGGGAAGCTGAACCTTCATTCAAGTCTTGGGAAGTTTTTTGCCTTTCGGGATGAGCATGCGAAATGAGCAGTTGCACACGGCGGCTGGACTTGCGAGTTTGCAAGCGACGTGGGAAACAAAAAAAAAACCTGCTGCGCCTCACGGGACAGCCACACGCATCGGCATCATGGTGATGATCTCTCTCGCGTGCGAGATCGATCATCACCCGCGGGCCCTCGCGTGGTCGTTTGTGCGACCCTGGCTTGCTCGAGTCCCTCTTGTGAGACGATGAAAAATACGAAGATGCGAAGCTCCAAAGTGTGCAGCAGAAGTTGAAGATGATGTTAGATGGAGCTTTCTGTAAGTGTATCGAGCTCTTAAATTGATTCAAATGTGGTGGTTAATAGTGGAAGCTTTGCAAGTGTGTTCGAGCTGTTAGTTTTAGACGATTGAGGATGCACGTCGGAAGATTGCAGAGGCGAAAATGTACAATCACCCTTTTTATGAATAGTCACCAAGCTTTTGATCTTCCGACCATCCTTGTACTCATCATTCAGGCACTTATCAAGAAGAAGAACAAGAAGCTCGACAAGACAGCAGATGTGATCAGTGAAGCATGAGCACTGATAAGATGGGACGAGATAAGATAAGATCAATCGAAGCAATAAAGTGACGTAGCACCTTCCCCATATGTCATGGCAGAAGGGTAATGATGGCTCCCCTTGCATCGTACCTTCCTCTTGATGCAGCTGAGCCGAAGCCGCCTTGTCTCGTGACTTGCAGCAGCAAGAGCGTCTAATTACTGATACAGTTTGCTTCATGGCCGACACGTCCAAAAAGACTGATGGTCCCGAGCCCTGGGATCCTGAAGCGTGGGATCCTTCGACCATTCCCGACTTCGACAACGACTTTATAGATGATGCCGACGTCCAAGAGTTCGCCAAAGCTCTTGCGGCTCCCGACTTCACTTCTCCTTCCGAAGACGACCTGCCGAACTCGACGGGCCATCCTCCTCAATTCTTCACCGCCCTCAATGATTGGGCTCCCGTCCGCCAAAAGGTCAAGGGCCGGTCAAAACAGCAACAAGAGAAGAAGAGGCGTCCTCCGCGCCGAGGCAAGGACGAAACAAGAGAAGGATGGACATACAATCTGCTGAAATGGCCGCTTCTGTTTGTCGTTCTGGGCTGGATCGTTGCACTGGGCATCTCATACATGTTCACGAGGCTGTACATCTATCTCTACGAACACTTTGTCACCTGGCGCGGGAAGCGTGAACAGTTGCGCGCGAGTCTACGCCACAAGTCCAACTACCAGGACTGGATCAAAGCTGCCGAGGAGCTGGACGGCCACTTGGGGAGCGACAAATGGAAGACGGCAGATGACTATGCGTACTATGACAGCAAGACCATACGTCGTGTCAAACACCGTCTACAATCCCTGAAAGCAAAGGTCGAGGCCGAAGCAAAAGACACTTCTCCCAAATCTCCAGGGGCGCGAGCTGTCGACGAGCTCCGAGGTCTTGTCGAGGCTTGTGTCAAGAACAACTTTGCCGGCTTTGAGAACCCTCGCCTGTATTCCGAGACATACTATGGAACCAAGAACCTCGTGCAAGACTTTATTGACGAGGCCTCGGACTGTATCCGCCTCCTGCTCGACTCGGATTCCCTGACGCTAGAGGACAAGCGTGCAATGGCTAAGCACCTCAGCACCAACTTTGGACGCACCGCTCTCTGCTTGTCTGGTGGCGCAACATTCGCCTATTATCATTTTGGTATCGCAAAAGCCCTCTTGGATGCAGACCTTCTTCCCTCCATCATCACAGGCACATCAGGAGGTGCGCTTGTCGCCGCTTTACTCGGCACTCGCACAAACGAAGAGCTCAAGTCGACTCTGGTTCCTGCCCTGGCTGCTCGTATCACTGCTTGCAGAGAACCCTTCTCGGTTTGGTCCAAGCGCTGGTACAAGACGGGTGCTCGATTCGACTCTGTCGATTGGGCCAAGCGATGTGCCTGGTTCTGCCATGGTTCCCTTACCTTTCTGGAAGCCTTTCAGAGGACTGGACGCATTCTCAACGTGTCTTGCGTGCCGTCTGATCCCCACTCGCCGACCATTCTTGCAAATTACCTGACCGCTCCAGACTGTGTCGTATGGTCAGCAGTCATTGCGTCAGCCGCTGTACCTGGCGTCCTCAACCCTGTAGTACTCATGAGGAAGAAGCGAGACGGTACCTTGGAGCCCTATGCTTTCGGGCACAAGTGGAAGGATGGCTCGCTTCGCACAGATATCCCGCTCAAAGCCCTCAACCTGCATTTCAACGTCAACTTCAGTATTGTTTCGCAGGTCAATCCTCACGTCAACCTCTTCTTCTTCTCCTCGCGCGGTAGTGTCGGCAGACCGGTGACGCATCGTCGTGGTCGAGGTTGGAGAGGTGGCTTCCTTGGTTCTGCTTTGGAACAATATCTCAAATTGGACTTGACTAAATGGCTCAAAGTTCTAAGACATTTAGAACTTCTCCCGCGACCCATGGGCCAAGATTGGAGCGAGGTGTGGCTACAGCGCTTTTCGGGCACAATCACAATCTGGCCAAGATCCAAACCTTCCGACTTCTGGCACATCCTAGCCGACCCTTCCAAGGAACGTTTGGCGGGAATGATTCAGATCGGCCAGCAGGCTGCTTTCCCCAAGCTAAAATTCCTTGCTAATCGCATGAAGATTGAAAAAATTGTGGAAGATGCACGACAGAGCATGCGACCTAACCCTAACGCCCTACCAACCCCCTCAATAGAGAAGAGCCAGATGCGCAGTATGTTGAGCAGCGACGACCTCGAGTCAATGCTCGAGCAAGCACGTTCAAATGGTGGCCAGCTTGAACCAGGACCATTGCTCACTTTCACTCCTGACGATATGGACAGCGGTAAGAACTCGAGACACGAGTCGCCAATGGGCTCACGATTCGAGGAGCGCAGAGAACCTTCTCCCTCGTTTGCCCGACGTCTCAGTGGATGGATTGGTTCCATGTCGCCACGCAACTCAAACGACAAGACGCGTTCTAGCGTGCGGAGGCTCCAGCATGAAGAGTCTAACGAATCCGCTAGGAGAGGCAGTGTCATTGATGAGCTCACACGACAGACGAGCGTGTTCTTCAACGAGCCCGAGTCAGAGAGCGAGAGGGAGGACGAGGGAACGGACGTTGCGCCATATGGTGATCAACGTGATTGGAGAGAGTTTGGTGATGGTGACACAACAGCTAGCGAAGACGAGACAGGGGTCTTGATAAATGGAGGAAAGAAGAAGGCCAAAACCAACTAACGATCTGGAATGGTCCAATTTCTATATACCAACTTTCCAATAATTACCAGAATTTTGTACTACCAAGCGTGTGTCCTTCTTTCCTTCTGTACAACACAGATTCTACATGATTCCCTGGTCCCAGTCCTCTGGTAACAGACTTTCTCTCAGCATATCCATCGACACTAGTCTGCCAGCCTCGCCTTTCTGAGCCAATGCAGCGACAACCTGCTGACTGACGTTGCCAACGAGCTTGCCTTCAAGCAAAGCGGCAATCAAGCCTCTGACTTCCGCTTTGGCGGCTGCCTCGGCATCCCCCTCTGCACGGAAGAGGTTCATAGCACCGCGATAATACGTCTGAGCGTTTTTGATCAGGGTAGGCGCGCTCTTCCGGACAGCTGCGGAGAGATCCGCAGCAGGTGCGGTGGCAAGATTGAAACGCAACAATTCCACGTCGCCACGAGATTCGTAGACACGCGCCTTGCGTTCTTTTGCTTGGGCGTCATTGACCTTGACCGCGGCGGCATACAGGTCTTGGGCTTTGGATAGCGTGGACCAACAAGTCGACGCCGCGCTCGCGGGGCTGAAGGTTTGGGCGGTGGTGGTCAACTCGACGAGACTGTCTGCGTACGTACACATGACTGCTACATTGGCGGTTGTGTCCAGAGGCTCAAAGGCTTGTTGCAGACGGGCGAGACTCTGGTTTGCGGTTGCAGAGCCGAGTTTCAGGTCGGCGACTGTGAGGGCTGCGTGGAATTGGGCACGTTCGAGGAGGATCTCTGGCTCTTCCTGTGTGCGCTCTTCGGTTTCGAGTTGGGAGTGGTATTGGGGGATTTTGTGTTCCACTAGGCCGAGACCCATCTTGGCTAGGGGGGATACGTTGGTAGGGTCGTCGAGGGTGATGAGCAGAGTCAAAGCTGTTAGACTGGAGCGCGCCGTGTCCAGTAGATCTGAGGGGGTGATGTAGGCTTGTACGGAAACATACTCTCCCTCTTCTTCGTCATCGTCGTCGTCGGCTCCCGCTGGAGCTTGTGATGATGTAGCCTTGGGTTCGGCCAAAGGAGCTGCCTGGTCGATTGCAACTCCGCCTTCTGCCTCCATGGAATTGGCGTTTTGCTCTTCCACGAGCATTTCCTGTCGAGTGAAACATGCTGATAGCAGTTCAAGCGCCTCACGGAGCAGGGTGATGGAATCGGCTTGGGCGCTGAAAATACCGGCTTCTGTCACGTACTCGGCGATACTGATCATGACTTGGGCCGTGTTGAAGAGGATATCTGCCGATTCGCCATTGAGCTGCAATGCATAGCGGTGCGAGTTCAAGGCTTGCTGCAGAAAATCGAGCAATGAAATTGTGAGTTTGGCTACCAGTGTAGGTTGTTGTGACAATTCAAACTCCAGACGGGCTCTGTAATGCATTCGGTTCAGTCATATTCTCAAGAAGCTGAAGATTATCATCTCGTTACTTACTTGTTGTATGCCAGATCGGCGTCTTTTGGATGTTTTTGCAGGCCGTTGTTGTAGATTTCGATTGCTCTCATGAAGGCACGACTCGACTTGGCCGGGTCACCAGCTCTCCATTTTCCTCCAGTCTCTTCTTCAGCATCGGCGGCTAGGTGCGGGTTGTGGTCAGCTCAGGCGTGTTCTTCCACAGAAAGAAGTGGCCGAGAATGGCACAGCTGATACAAAGAGCTGAAGGAAGCTTGCCTATTACCTTCTTGAAAGTCATCGGCTGTCACCAAGATCTGGATTTGCACAATCAGAAACAGTAGATTGTAGATATATCATTGCAAAAGGTTCTCATGACGCACTTTTGATTTTTTCTGTTGCTTGGGTAGCTTTGGTTTCTTGAGAAACTCCTTTGATTTGACCATGATGCGCGGTGGTAATTTTCCAGTGATGCGCAAGGTATGGAATATCCTGATTGGCTTCGTTCTGAACACACGGTGTCTACGACAAGATGGGAAAAATAGCACTTCGAGGTGGTTGGAGATGGCCGGGAAGGATGTTCATAAATTGTGCATGGCACGGATCGAGTTGTGCACCGAGCAACGGTTCGGGGACAGGCAAAGAGTTTCCAAGTTGCTCGGTCAACGCTGCTGCCAATCACTATCGATCACGTCTCTCAAACCTGCAAGATGCAGCGGCACCATGCAGAGCATGGCCGAGTGTTCCCAGTTCTCTCTCTTCCTGTTCAATCTTTCTCTCCTCCTTGTAGTGACGTGCACGCATACAGCTCTTGAACTTTGATCCAGCTCTACCCTTTCTGCAAGCCCTCCATACCGCGATTTGTTCTCCCAAAAGTGCAGACATATCCACGTGCTTATCGATTGAGTATCGATTGTGCCTTATCGCAACGACCATCACGACTTTATGATTTGACGACCGATCCGAAAGAACAAAAAAAAAGCGCACGTCTTCCAAGCACCTGTCCATCATCTGTCCAAATCATTCACACATCGACCTTGGACTAGTTGAGCATCTTATTAATCTACAAAGCGCCAGCGCGCGCTCTCACACAGCACTGCAAACATGTCGACAGACGGCATAAGTGCGCCTGGCAGCAGCGTCTATGACTCCAGCACCATGTTTGTCGGAGACGGCACATGGGATTCGACCAAAAACACCTTTCTCTTGCCCAACCTGCAAGGTCTCAACTTTGCCACGATGCAGTTGAACAGTAAGACGATGCACACTTGGCTAGCCTCGTTGTATACCTGACCCTTTGTATCCAGGCATGTCGAACCGTTTCTCAAGTCTTCCTCAGTACCACCGACTCATCATTGGCCATGGAGTGCTTGGGGCTCTCGTCTTTCTGCTGATTGTCCCGTCGGCCATCTTCCTCGCTCGTTTCTACTACCGCAACCCTCGTCTTGCTCTGCGGCTGCATATCTACCTCCAGGTTCTGACCGTCGCCCTCGTCACTGTAGTCCTGGTCCTTGGATGGTTTGCGGTTGGTCCTGAGCGGAGCCTGTCTAACCCGCATCATGGCATTGGTGTCGCCCTGTACACTCTCGTGCTTGTCCAATTCTTTGGGGGCGCACTGATCCACAGAATTGAGAAGGGCAAATCACGATGGAAGATTCCTCTCAAGCTGATGGTACGCACGAATGGTTTGTCCGTTGTTTACCTCACTAACACAGGCACAGTTACATCAGTGGCTCGGTAGGGCAATTGCCCTGCTCGGAATTGCCCAAATTCCTCTCGGCATGACGCTGTATGGATCTCCTAGGTATTTGTTCATCCTCTACGCTTTGGCCGTCTTCGCCCTCATCGTCCTGTACTTTATTCTCTGCTACATATATCAGCCCACCGCCGACTACGATGATTACTCGAGCTACACGTCTGGACCTACTAGAACCGACATCACCGACGACCGCCGGACAGGCCGCACTCGCCGAACAGTCAGTACCGGAAGCAACGCCAGCCACCACGGCTTAAGAAACACAGCATTGTTCGGCGCCGGCCTGGCTGGACTTGCAGCACTCCGGAAACGTTCGCAAAGTCGAAATGCTCAACGCACTGACAGATCCAAAGTTCCATCGCATCGGTCATACCCTTCCGAATCATACGTCGAGGAAGAGAAGGTGACCGAAATCCGTCCCAAGAACAACACCTGGAGAAACAGACTCCTAGGCACCGGAGCTGGACTAGGCGCATATACAGGTCTGAAGAGAGCCCTCTCCCGCAAACGACCTCAAGATGAAGAGAGCTATGTCACATCCTCGTATGTTCCCACTATAGGTGGACGTCATGCCGTCGACAGAGCGGATGTGATACGAGCCGCGGATGGGGAAGCACCACTTTCGCCTGGAAGACCTGTTGGTTCTGATCGAATTGATCCAGCTCCCATAACAACGACACCGACACGACAGCCTCTCCGTTCCCGCACAAGTCGTGACTCGTTCTCCTCATACGACAGCCGAAGTTCATTCGAAGATGACCATGCTGCTAGACCAATCCAACCTGCTGAGCTCGGAATCATCAGCGGCATCGGTGCTCTGGGCTTGTTTGGCTATCTCAAAGCGAAGCGTCGACAGAGACAGGACAGAAAGGATGATGCTAGAATAGATGAAGCGCGTCAGCAGGAACAAGACAACGCCGAACGTATAAATCGTGCGAACAGTCGACGTCGCACCGATCCACGCAGAATCAGAAGACACAGCATGGCCGAGACGGAAGCCACTCATGATCTCGGGTTTGCGGGAAGCAACCCTGAGCTATCAAGGCATCATCTCTCTACTGGAAACATGCCTCCTCTGCCCGCGTCTGCAGCAACTTTACCCATGAACAACCAGTACAGCACTACGCAGTTACCCAACAATAACGATCCGGGACACTTGGCACCGCCTGCTGTCGTTCCCGCTTATCCGACTCAGCCTGGTCTCGTATCAATGCCTGAAGGAGCCGTTGTACCGGATGCGTCACGTCTGGCAAGATCAAATAACGCGTCAAGGACTCATCTTCCCTCAGAGACGACGGCGGCACTCGCCGGAGGAGCAGCAGGTCTCGCAGCTGCAGCTTCAGCACATTCGCCCACAAGGTCTGAACATCGCGAGAGGCGGGTCCGTAATCAAAATTCTGCTTCGCAAGTGAGAATTGCCAACAGTCCTACGAGCATTGCTTCTCCGCCAGTCAGTGTCAAAGTAAAGATGCACAACGATGGTCGTCACGTCACACTCCGTCGTCTGAACGAAGACGAAGCCGCCGCAGAGCGTGAAGCCAGAAGGAGAGAGAGACGTCAGCGACGAAGGAGAGCTGAGAGTCTGAGTTCCGGAGTAGAAGATGAAAGCGGCAGATACAGATGTACTCAAGGCGTGGCGCCTGCGTCAAATACTGTAGCTAGACCACCAGCTTCATCACATCCGGATGAGTTGAATCTTCCGCCGATGCAGGGCCCACCACCTGTCCCTGTCCACAGCACTGGTATGAGCCCGGTCAACATGGTTCCCAGTGGCCTGACCAGCGGTGTTGGTAGCCCCGGCACATATGATACAGGAACTGGAACAGAGCTCAGTGCTTTCGATACCAACAGAAGAAGAAGACGTGCAGAAAGGGCTGCACAACGGAGCGCCAACCAAGGCGCTCGCGTGGAATTTTCATGATAATGACAACTCCGTACTTGTAGCCATAGGAGGAAGCGACATTTGTGATTGATGTGGACACTTTGTAGCTATCACATCGAATCTGCAGCATGGCGTTTCATGTTAGAATTGCTCTAAAGGGCTGGCTCAAGTTCTAGCGATGTATCAAAGAAGATTTGCACTTTCATATGAATCAAGAATGCTTGACTGTGAATGTGTGCAAGCTGCAGGTCGCCGTACGGAGTAGTCTATCCGGTGGTTAGATTGATGGTTAGTCCAGCAACTTCTATGTGTTCAATGTCTGCTGTCGACTGACCACACACCACTACGAATCACATGATTGAAACATCATGCGGGAAAGGTGAGCCAATTCGCCAATGGGAATGTTGCTTTATGCTGCTTGATGCGTGGCTGCAGAGAAGAATCGCAATTGGCAGGCTGAAGCTGCAGAATCTTCGCGTGGAAGTCTTCCGATGTTGGAACTCTAGTCGTCTTGACTTCTCGAGCCGTAAACAATATCACAACATCTCCATATACGTTTTCTTGATCAAAGGTCTTTCGATCCAGTAAAGGCAAAGAAACAAGTCGGATCGCTGGCATGATGGGTGGCATGCATGAATATGCACACAGCCACACGTCTCTGAGTCGGCCAAACGTTGTGCGCGGCCGCTCCGGTGAGAATGATGAAGTGTTCACGATCCGAGAAAGACCAAACAAAAAAGCTTGTGGGTTGTAATCTAGAGCCCTCAAATTGGAGATTGAGGTGTTCGTGAACTGACGAGTGAGAGTCATGCTATATTGAGCCTGCATACAGCTACGCGGCTAGCGGGTCCGTCGTCGAAAGGAACGAGCGCTTGCGGCGTGCGGCATTTCACAGTGCGGCAGGACACGGGCGACCTTGTCACTGGTCGCTGTAGCTGGTGGAGATGATGATATAGCAGGGCACTCCTCTGAAATATTATTACATTTTGCTCCAACATCTTCAACTCTCCCAGCCCAGAGAAGCATCAAAGAAACGTCGTCGGTGAGATCTGCGGCTAGCACACCGTTTCGTTTCGTGCCGCGGTTGAGACACGCGAGCGAAAGCCACTGCCGCCCTGCGCCATCCCGACTTTAGCTTTGAGCATCTCGCCTGCTTGGAAGCCCTTTTCCCTAATCGAAACCATCCAGTACGCCTTGTACACGTTGCAAGACCAGAACACAGCTGATGTTGCCACTCTTACTATCGCACAGTTCTGCGTCATACTCCCAGTTCCGTTCTGATCGTTCCTCTCTCGGTCCTCGGAATTGCCGGTGGCGGTGCTCGGCATAGCATTCTCAGTGGTTCACGAAACGTGCTTGCATAAAGAATACCTTAATACTGGTACGGTCGTCGTCGTGCTTTTTCTATTTTCGAATTCTGTGTGGAGTCGAAACCCAGAAAAATATATCCGAATGTAATTTTCAAGCCTCGGATCTCTACTACATTTACTTGAGCAACGTACAACCATATCTCTGGCACCTACTATGAAGAATATACATGAGCATATCCATCTCCCAAACTGCGTCCCCACTCTGGTATAGGTTGTAGTCAAATCCTATGTCTGGGTCTTACGAAGCACACGGCAGCATGGCAACCCACTCTTTTGTGCCAGATCGATCTTTGGGTCCGGATAACCAGCAACAGATGAGAACTCTGAGAAGGACAATGACTCGTTTGCCGGTAACAGCTCGATCACAGAAGGAAAATGCTGTTATTGAACCAATACGGCATCATCCAACATACTCAAGTACTCGCCGCGTTCCTAAAAGCGAGACCGCGCCGAGTCGTACAGTCACCAACTCTCGTCTGCCTTCCGGGAATGCTGTGCCAAGCGTTGTACAGGCGCAACCCTCGTCGGCCACTCCATCAGTCCAGAGCACTCCCACCAAAGCACGGTCTCTAGAGCGCCAATCATTCCAACCGCCTCCTCTGAGCACAAAGACTCCATCCTTAGTATCAGGCTCGACTATATCAACCCCAGACAGTCCCAGGTCGGCACTCAGGAGGAAGGCATCGACGATCAATCAATATGCTCTTCGCGTCAGGACGGACCCAGGAAGTATGCAAGAACATCGGGATCTGGTCAAAGCAGTGCATCAAAAGCAGTATGACGACGACCCCTTTCCAGAAGCTATATTCGGCATGACTCTTCCTCCGACTTCTGGACTCTTATCAACGGATGCCGTGGGTCGGTCACCAAGCTCCAGCCTCAGACTACCCAACTCAAAGTCGGACTCAGCATCACGCCCTACAGTCGACTCGCAAGTGCCATTGTCAGACGTAGCCTCGAGTAGGAACTCTGATTCACCTTTCAGTCACCAATCTACTCCCACTTCAGCCTCCTCACATTCATCACTAGCTATCTCTGCCCTGGGATCCGCACGCCACAGAGATAGTCTGGATCTGGCTCGTACAGCCATCAAGATGCACGCACGAAGAGACATCAAACAATCTACCAGTAGTACCGACTCGTCTTCTCGGAACGAGGCTTCCAAACCTGACTCTCTCAGTCAGGCAAAGCAGACACATAACGAACAGGAGCAGAGCAGACAGAAGCCATCTTTTACTAATCCATTCTCCACCAAAGCCACGTATGTGCGTGAAAGTTATTCTACCACTCTAAAGCCTACGACCCGCCGACCATCCCGGGGAGTACTGGTCAATGGTATCGCACCTGAATTGGCACATCTCAATGTGGAGCCACCTCATACTTTGCCAGTAAACAAACCAATACCTCCTAGACGTCCCAGCCGAGATGGTATTGACGACCTGGGGCAGTCTCATGACATTCCCATTGTACAGAGCAACTTATCACACATTGCTCGCACATCATCTCAAATATCGAACGACTTGAATGTCATATCGCCACCACTGAGCCCAAAAAGGACGTTCGGGTTCTCATACCGTAGCTCTTCGCGTCAAAGCAACAGATCGCAAATAGCCACAACATCACCTCAGACGCCGGTCGAGTGTCCTGAAACAGGCACACCCTTGAGTCGCAAGGACTCCCCTTTAGTACTCTCAAGCCCGAGTCCAGCAAGATCTCCTAGGATTGGCCTCCTCGCAAGTCGTTCCAAAGACTCGTCTACGCCTACAGTCGGGTCAGAAAAACCAAAGAAGGGACCCGCGGCAGGTACGGGCCACGAGGGTTATGGAAAGTTTGGGTTCAGAGGACGAGGAAGCAACATATTTGGTCGAACCAGTCGATCCTCAAGCAAAGACAGCTTGGCAAGTCGCAAAGGTCTCTCATTCTTGAGCAGAAAGAAAAGTACGACAAGCGAAACAGAGGATGACATCGACCACTTTCTAGAGGAAAGAAGGGAGCCCATAATTCTTCGTGGCAACGGAAGCAAATTAATGTCAGGTGAAGGAGAAGTCTCTGGAAGTGAAAATTCGGAGCCAATGAACAAGGCTAGAAATGGCAAAAGAAGCCCAGACTTGCAGAGGACCATGCCGGTAGGCAGTATCAGCAAACCTCCTCTTTCCGAGCTCGGAAATGAAGGCAAAGAAGGACACTGGCTGAATTCGCCATCGTTGACCAAAAGCCCAAATTTCATGCAACGATTCAAGTCAAAAATCAACAATCAAACCTCGAACGCTGGATCAGTACACCATCTATTGGCTAGTCCGATACACTTTGGCTCCATAGACCAGACCACGAAGCTGGATCTAGCAGATATAGAGAAGCTTCTCAGTACCGACAGCCGATCTTCATGCAGTTCAAAAACTTCAGACACTGGATCAAGAAATGACAACCCGCTCGTCACATATAGCCGCAGACACGAAGGACTTCTACCCGCTCCTCCACAGACATACTCTTCGAAAAGATCATCGCTTGGATCTCCAGTCCTTCTCCAGGCAAAGACCATGACTCAAATGAAGGCTCCTCATCCTGTAGAGCTCTCGAAACCCTCTGGTACACCGCAGCAGGAGAGTATGCCGCAGACTAGACTTCGATCTGTTGGCAGGATTCCGCAAGTTGTGCGAGCTGGTCAGAGCAGCATGGTCAAGCCTGGTGTACCCGGTACTGCTATCCTCGAAAGTCCTCCCAGTCATGATCAGGCAGCGGACCCTGTTGATCCCATTTCCGATGAGACACAAGAGTTTCTTAGTTTCCCTCCTAGGAAAAACTCAGAGTTGTCCTACACTAGCAGCTCCGGTCTTGGAAGTCCGTGTATCACGAGATCATCTTTTGTTGGTGAGGACGAAGTCTGGAATGAGTACGACAATCTGCTAGATGAAGTGATACCGTCCAAAGTGCGGGCCTCGACAACCTCATCTCTTGGTGCCGCATTCCAGTACGGCGATATGATTGACCGCAAAGCCGTTAGCCGCAAGGAAGATAGCACATTGAGAAGCTCTTCCAACCCTGAAGTGTCCGAGAGGGCTTCCAACGTGGATACAAGTCGTCCGAGCACTACTTTCTCTATATCAGACTATCTCGTTGACCAGGAAGAGGCAAAGTCTGAAGCACCTGTCTCCCCTCGCACAAATGCATCTCTTCAAGTCAAATCTTCCGTTTCCAGTCCACAAAGTCCTCGGAAGACGGCACATACCAAGCAGGAAAGAACAGCAGACAATGTCGCCTCGGCGGAATTGAGGTTTGCGGCACTTATGACCAGCAAATGGCTCTCCTTTGGACGTCTCTTGTTTAGCCCTGCGCACGAGGAAGCAATGAGCGGTACCCATACTCGCATCTTGATCATCGATGGACTTGGCAAGGAATGGTCGTACAATTGCGCCCTGACTTATCCGAACTGCCAGTTTTACAATCTGGGTCCCGAACCGAACTCATCGGCATGGGAGACGCTGTCGAACCACCACCATGTCACCCACCCTTCCATCTCCACGCCTTTCCCTTTTCCCAACAACTATTTCTCGGCTGTGGTTTTCCGCTTTCCTGTCGCCGCCGCTGATGACGCCTATCAGTCATGCTTCAACGAAATCAAACGTACCCTTCGACCGTCAGGATATCTCGAAATGTCCGTCCTGGACCTGGATCTGGTAAACATGGGCCACACGGCTCGTAAAGCGATACGCGATCTCAAGATTCGCATGCACCAACAAGACAGCCAAATCAGCCTGTGGAACCACGGCGACGCCTTCCTCACCCTCCTCGGCAAACGCGAATTCGAAAATCTGCGGAAATGCGTCGTCGGCATCCCCGTAGCAGGGCGCATACGAAGGAGTCACGACAGCGGAAGTTCGAGCTCGGGTGGTGTTGGTGGTGGTGATCGTCGACAAAAGAGAGACTCGGAACAGTTGGAGCCTGAATACTTGCGCTTTACAGAGTGGATGCAGAGTAGCGGCAACGAGAACAACCGAGAAGATGACAAACACCGTGAACGACGCAACGATGAAGACATTACCAAAACGGTGGCCAAGATAGGACGATGGTGGTATTCTTCCTGCTACCCTGATCCAGGGCAGACGGCCACCACCACCACCACCACCACCACCACCACCACCACCACCACCGGCACGGCAGGGCTTTGGGATACTCCTGGCTTGCTGCGCGAGTGCGAGCGTCAGAGGACGAGTTTTCGACTCTTGTTCTGCTATGCGCAAAACCCTGTCTGTGTCAAAAGACGCACGGCGAGTGTGTGAGGAGGAATTGTATACACACTTTACACATGATGAGACATGACCACACACACGCAACATGACATGACGGAACGCCTACGAAAGAAGGGGACCCCTGCACAAATGACATTTTGATTATTGATGAGGAGTGATTTTTATTTTTTTTAAATTTTGAGGTTGTTTGCTTTCTTCTTGCATTCTTTGTTTTGCTGGTGGCCTTTTTTTCTTCTGAGATATCTTAAAAATGCAATGTCGATTGCGAGACCAGTCTTTTCCTTAGCATGCAGCGTAGCATGAAGTTTGCTCATAACGCTATCAACCCTAATGTCCGCTACCGAACGCCGACTTTTGAATAAACAGGTCGAAAGTTCGAACAAGCTTATCCCAGGTGTCGCGGTTGTGGCCCTCGTCTTTCCACTCTTCGAGCTTCAGAAGCTCAGCCACATCCGATTCGATGTGAGAAGTCGTTCCATTGATGGGCGTGATTCCGAGTCCCTGTACAAGCCCATAAAGCACTACCTCGACACAGACACCCACTTCATCCGCCGTGCGTGTGACTAGCGGCAGACCAAGAAACTTAGGATTACCGGTCAGTGTCCAAAAGCTCTGATATTCGACACCGTTCTCGGTGCAGAATCTGCGAAGGGATATGTCCCAACCTGTAGCAGAGTAGAAACGATTCTGTACGACTTTGGGCTTTATACTGCTGTTGTTCCAGATATGTTGGAGAATTGGGAGTGAAGTGTTGGAGATACCGAGAGAGTGGACCTTGGCGGGCACGAATGAAGCCAATGCGTCCCATGCTTCCATCGTTTGCTGTATTGTTGGCAACGGGCTGTGTAAGACCAAGCAATCAATGTAGCTTTCGTCTGTGTTGTCGGTGTGCCGTAGATTGTGCAGTGAAGAAGCTACAGAAGCTTTGACTTGTTCGGTTACACTGGTCGAAGGATTATAAGGCAGATTGTTAGGATCCTGGCCGTTGATGGAGGTGAATTTGGTCTGGAGATATAGATTCGTCCGATTGAGTTCACTGGTAGATAGGAATGAGCGGACGCCATCGCCGACGAGGTCTTCTCGATAATGCTTTGGTTGTGCCGCCGTGTCAGTTGCAAGAAAGCCTGCTTTCAAGGCTTGGTTGACGAGGTTTGCCGTCCGTTCTTTCTTCCAAGCGGTACCGTAAAGCATTTTGAGCGTCGTGTTTGTAAATTTCGGCATGATTTATCCCCTTGTGGATATGGTCTTTGAGACGCTTCGACGACCCGATGTTGACGTCGAGATAAGCAGCTCAAGATGCTGAGGGTACAACCCGGCTTGATGTTGTTGCTGCTTCTTTCTCGACCATTTCCCTTTTATATTTTTTGTGGTGGTATATTAGGATAATAGCTGAAAGATTTTCGATCCGAGACAGACATTCGCCCGTGGATCGCACACCAAGGAGATTACTTGAAGATCATCCGCTACACGAAATCAAAGGCTGAAGCTGAAGAGAATCTCGAATTCTGTTTTCCTCGGCATAAGTATCCCAGGCGAACATGAAGAGGGCACTCCGAGCCTCATCCGACACTTGAACCAGATGCAGATACCTCTCATCGTCAATCATCTCAAGTTCAATCAAGCTCTAGACGGCGAGCATGGCGTGAGATAGACATGCACGCACACGCAGCCAAGCGCCGCAGAAAGCTCGCTGATTGGACACCATGCACGCATTGCAAGCGCAGAAGGTGCCACGCTCACTTTCATGGGCGGCTACACAGCTTACCTCGTTCGCTGCTGACGGTGATATTGTAACAGTGAGAGGACGAAACGTAGATCATGCGAGTAAGTTGTACCGCAGTCACCTGTACAAATCATGTCTGCTCCCGCGTCCTGGGAGGTCAGCTCCCCTTCCCTCCTTCCTCCGGCGCTTGCTGGCAGAGTCTGAGACTCGACACTCGACAGAGCGTCTACCAGGTCCTTTGCACCATCAAACACTGCTTTCAGCCTTCATAGCCGTCATATTACCATAATGTTGCTCATCGCGCGAAAATGGAGGTCACGAAAGACCATGCTCTACCTTTTTGCCGCAGAGTTCCCGTTTACCGTGGCCGCTCTTGCCCTCTTCGCCATTGCTCAACCTAACACCTATCGTACGCGGCTCTGGGCAGATGGATACGCCAATGGTTTCAACAGTTCACCCACCGAGATCCTTTACTCCTATGCGAACCACAGGCCGATCAGTCCTCCTATCGTCTGGAGTCAGTTGTATGTTGAGCCCACATACAATCATTGGTCACTTCCAGGATCTGACAGGCATATAGTGTCACCGACTATAATGTGGTCATCTCCGTACTGTCCATGTTCATAATGCTGGTTAAGCCCGTGCTTTTTTTCATGCGAGCATTAATACCGGTATTCTCTGCCTTGATCCATATTCTGCTGGTCGGCCTGTATGCCTATAGTGCCTATGCTCAATCTGCTTCCGACATGACCGACGAGCACCACCTACAGAAGGGCGCGCCATGGTACATCACCAAGAGTTGCAATGTCGCATCCGACAAACACAATGTTGGATATTGTAAACAAGCGAAAGCGAGCTTTGGCGTGACATTGTGCCTGCTGTGAGTGGTTCACATGAGTATTGAGGTATCAGAAGACTGACTGCCATCTCCAGCATGCTGTTCGCAGTGACATTACTTGTCTCACTCCATTCTTGCGTACCTACCAAAGCAGAGAAGCTTGCCCGAGAAGTTGGTGTCGAGGAAACCGAGATACCAGAGTACTCGCCAGAGACGGCCCGACTCGATGAGCAAGAGTGGGAGAAGATACGGTCACAAGCGGAATGGCAAAACTCGATGGTACCAGGGACGTCGACCATACTGAACCCTATGACGCCGAGGACAGTAGCATTTCAGACACTCGAAGGGGGACGTGGTCCCAAAGCTGTTTCGAATACGTTACCATTCCGGGAGCAGTATGGAGGACCAGATGGTCGTTAATATCGCTGATCCCGCAGCGGCTGTAAATAAAGCGCACAATCAAGGTCAATCTATCCTTGAGTAACTTATTTTTCTGGTCTCTTGGGGAAACAATTAGAGTTCATAATTCGTCGTCTGTCTCGTCATCAACGTCCATGGCTGGTGGGAGTTTCGAGATAGGGATAGCACTCGAAGGCTTAGGCAAGGTCTGCGACGAGGCCACAGTGGTGGATGATTTAGAAAGAGCCCGTGAAGACGAGACTGGTTCACTTTTCTTCGAGAAAGGCAGATGTCTTCTAGGCGGTAGCTGTATCTCGGGAGTTTCTTCGGACGTTGTCTTCGATTCATTTGACATGCCGGTGCCCGAGACCTTGCTCTTGGCCCCTGTGGAAGTCTGGGAGCGTGATGATTGTGACGGCATGGGGGCTGGAGCAAAGCCACCCTCGCTGTCATCGTCCTCTGTATCAAGGTCGGATTTGTCAGGCGTCAAGGGTTCGCCCAGCATGTCAACCTCCTGGTCCATGCGGCCCTCCAGATCTGGTCCTTCAGGGTCATCGTCATCCGTTTCGGATTTGTTGATTGTGTCATCAGCTTTACGCTTGCTAGAACGCGAGAGATCAGGTTTACGGCCTGTAGTAGCAGATCTGACTTGTTGGACCTGATCCGCAGTTCTGGGGTCGACCTTGGCATGAGCCAAAAGGCGCTGCTGATCTCGGATCTTAAGCTTTTTGGTGTTCAATAGGGCTGCGAACTTCCTGAGCATTTCATCTTGGTGAGACTTTTTCGCCTTGACCAGATCATCCAATTGAGCGGTCAACTCATCAATTCTCTTCTGATGCTCTGTTACGGTAGATTGAAAGGTAGCAAGTTGGTGGGTCAGTCCATCAGCTCGGGATACAGCAAAGCCGGTCCAGTCGAATAGCTGAACGCTTTCATCTTCATCCTTGTCTAGAGTGATTGCGCCAAGTCGTTGCTGGGGACATGAGTACACAAGATGAGTAGGGAGAATCGCAGCGGGAACATACAGTGATGCCACTAATCCTGTTGCGGATGGTTATAGTAAGCTGCGAGGACGAGAGGTTGGCCACGGCTTCCACGCCGGGCAGAGCAGGATCATTTGGAATAGATTGGAGCAGGACAGAGGACAAGATAGATTGCCAACGATCGGATTCGGCCTGAGAAGTAGACGTCTGCAATTTGTGAATCTGGCCGTGGCGTATCTGAGTGACGAAAGGAGCGTCGCCGTCGGTAGCAACGAGTTTCAGATCTAGAGGGCCAGGGCCAAGTTGCTGGACGTTGACGAGTACGAAGTCATTGTCGACGTCAGTCCGCGGTAGACGCAAGACTAAAGGGTCTGGCAAAGGTGGCATGACGGCAGAGTTTGATTTGATCAATGGCTAGCTCTGGTCAAGGGCTGAGGTTGAGGGCAGGCACGAGATGCCGGGCGGGGACGGTTTGTTTGGAAGCCGGCGGGACGCAAACAGCGATAACAACGTCGGCTCAGAAGATGTTTATCAGGGAGCGTTTGCTGGGCGAGCGTTTCGGCAAGCCAACGCGTGCGAGCAAGACGTTTCAGGCAGCAGAGGCAGGGACGCGAGGCAGCAGTTGCAGCGGTACAGAGGCCTGACGGAGGTGTCAAGGTCGCGTGGAATTGATTGATTGTTTACTGAGATTGTGACGTGCGCCCGAGTCGCTAGCACGGTGGAGCTGGCGTGCTGCAGACCCTTCTTGGCGCAGGGCACGAGAAAGAACAAAAAATGGTGTGGTAGTGGTGGTGGTGTGTGCTTTCCTGCGGCCGGTCGGTCGGTCGCTCGTTCGCGCGCGGAGGCAGCTGCAGTTGGCAGTTGCATATCTCGACGCCCGTTGCAGCAGCTTCCAGCCTCTTCGTCTCTCCGCTCGTCACCCAAAATCCTGCACCCTCGCTGCCTTCTGCATATTCAATGCACCCCCGTTCCTGGCAGCATCTTCACCACTGTCGCTCCCAGCGTCTCGATCGTCTGTAGCTCCCCTCGTCCCATTTCCGAGCCGACACGTCGCGTCCTCTCCGTCGTCGCTCGACCGCCTGTTGACCGCCTGCCATGGCCGCCGCCGACATTGAGAGCTGGGACGACGATGTCGACTTCCAGGGCGATCTCTTCACAAACTCCCTCTCCACCGTACAGACTCAGTTTTCCTCGCGCCTGTCGCTGCGCTCAGAGTCGGCTCCGCCTGACGACGACTGGCATGTCATGCTGGCGCCCAACGACGACTCTTCGGCCAACAACGCCATCCAATCCGCCCGTCTCCACGCCGGAATCCCCATCCCCAATAATGTTCCTTCCTCGGCTCTCATGAGCGGCAAGATCCAGCGTCTGGGCAACGCGCCCTCTCGTCGTGCGCTCCCGCCCCGTCAAGACGACGATTGGGCTGACGACTTGGACATCGACGACAGCGCCCCTCTTTCGCTCAAACTGCCCAAGCCTTCGCACCAAGAACACGAAGAAGACCACGACGACTTTGATGACTTTACAGAAGGTAGCTTGGGCATACGCTTCGCCGGAACGCGTCGCGACCAACGCAACAGAAGCTTTTCAGGCTCCCAGTTTGGCTCGGCCATGAGCCCAAGTCTCGGCAGTGTCATGACCGAGAGCGAAGATGACTTTGGTGGCCTCGAACTACCCGAAGGTCCTTTCGACCTAGCAAAGATGCTCAAGAAGCGTCAGCAACAAGTCGAGGCTCCTCCACCCACTTCACAGCCCCAGGACGATGACGACTTCGAAAGCGGTCTCGACATCGGCGCCGGCAATGTCTTTGACCCTAGCAAGCTCACCCTCCACCGTAACATCCAACAGCGACAGACCAAGCCCTCATCGACTGCTCGCGCTCCCACCACGACCCTCACCTTCTCCGAGAAGCCTTCTGCTACGCGCATTCCCCGGCCCGTGCCTTCTTCCAAACCAGCCTCTCGCCTGGAGCCTGTCTTCGAGCCCGGAGCAACGCTTGTCACACGTCAACGACCTCAACCCTCTACAACGGGCTCTAATTTCCTGCGCAGCAAGCGTTCCATGCCGGTTCTGCGCGGCCCTCAACAAAGTGCCAAACCCGTGCCTTTCCTGCCCGCCGGATCTTCATCCCAGTCGCACCACACCACTGCCAAGCCACCTTCGCGCACTTCTGCCTACCACCTTCGTCGCGAGGCCGAACCTCAACGTGGCCAGTCGCCTCCACCTCGCTCTTACTCACGCTTGTCCTCGGGCTTTGTACCCGACACGCCCTCACGATCCGGTCGTCGCGCCGATCTCGCCCCCGCCGCTCTTGCAAGGGAAGCTGCATCCAAGCGCACCGTGACCAAGCCTTCTCGCAGGCGCAATTTCGGAGACGGAACCGAGCTTGACCTTTTTGATGACCTCCCCACCTCATCGACCAAGGAGTCAAAGTACCTCAAGCAGCCCTCTGCCAGAGGTGCACCCAAGTCTGTTCGCAACATCCCGAGCAGGATCGATGTTTCCGGCCCCACCAAGATCCCCCTGCCCGAGCGCATGCAAACTCCCGCTCCCGTGACACCTCGCAGCCCCATGCCCATCAAGGCATTCCAGGACCCTTCGAACACCCCGCGCTATCTTCGCGATACTGCAGCCAGCCGTATCGCTCGCGAGACTCGTCTCAGGGCTGCAGGTACTGGCCGACCCAAGAGTGAGGGTCCGCTGATGCCTGTGAGCACCAATTGGAAAGCTCAGATCGCTGCTCGCAGCCCCCACACCAGCCCCAGTGCTTCCAGGATCAAGGCCAGGCGTCCCCAGCTTATCGCCCCCAACACGGCAAATGCTGGCAAGCCAATCATCGAGAAGGGCATGACCTTCAATCCTCAGACTCTGCGCTGGGAGGGCAATGAGAACAGCCTGACCCCATTTGAGCTCGGTCCGCTCTTGCCAACTCCTACACCGACCGCCCACGATGCACAACAGACTTCCTACATGACTGCACGCCCCCTGCCTCCTTCGCCTCCTAGACCTGCTCTCATTACTCCACTCGCATCCGACTATTCCAACCAGAATATTAAGGTTGTCGGTGGCATGGTCTTTGATCCTCGCCGCATGTGCTGGCTCAAGCTGCGTCCGGGAGATTCTAGAGGCAACAGTCCCAGCGTGACCGAGGACGAAGAGGATCCTTTCGCTGCTATTGAAGACCTCAAAGACGGCCCCACCTCTGCTCCTGATGGAGCACAGACTACCGGTGGCGATGAGTGGCTGGTCGGCGAAGAATTTGATCTTGGCCCTGAGTTCATCCGTCGCCAACGCGACGAGGAGCACGTGTGGCGTCGTAGGTGTGAAGCCTGGTTCCCTGCGGGCGGCGATTGTCGCCAGTCCAACGAATCCTGGCGGTGGGCAATCCGCGACATTGCCGGCCAAATGCTCTAAGTCGATGGGCTCGGAGCTGTACTTACCCATTTCCCTTTTTTAACGAACCACTCCTCTCCACGGAGAACAAACACGATATGAATGACGAAAAGAAAAAAAGCGAATATACGAATCTCATTTTTCGGCTCATCGGTAGCGAGTTTGGGCAAAGGGTAGCGTCTGCATTTTGCTCTTTCTCGACCTCTCTGCTTTCCCCGGAGCTTTTCTTCTTTTTTGCTTTCGGAAAAAAAAAGAAACCCTCATGCTGATGATGACCTGATGCAACGAACCTTTACGACACAAACACAAATTAGTCTCATTGCCTTGCCTTTGCTTTTTCTTTCTCTTCTTTGCTTCTTTTTCATTTTCCATTCTTTTTCACAGTCCGTACAGATGGACTTTTATAAATTTATTCTTGGATACCAGATAGATGTTTGTTGTAATAATGGCTTTTTTTAACAGGGAGGATCATCCTCGAAAGAAAGTTTTCATACCTCTGACTTTAATCCATTGTTTCTTCTCGTGATTCACAGATGCAATGTGATTGATGGCCAATTTCTGAGCAAGTGTCGTTGCCAAAGGTCATCAAGGGCCCCTAAGCATAATTTGCATGGAGTAAAATCACAGCGCGACCACACAGAACATTCAAGAGCAAATGTTCACAAAGTTGCGTGACACGTTTGTATTGGGGTGAAGCTGCATTCTAGCCATGTATCTGTCTACTCTTTCATACAATCGTCAACTATCGTTTCAATCGTTCCAATGGTCATATCAACGAAAAAAGGACAATCCGTAGTGGGCACTTTTCCAAACAAGGAGCTGTCTGTTGAGCAACACTGCACAAATCTACTGTGTAGAGGGGCCCTCGGCGACAACTTTGACAGTGCTGTCGAGCCATATGGTCTGACGAATGTCTTGGACGGCCAACTGCCACTCGCCCTCACCGGAAACGGTGGTCAGGCCAGATGAGGTGAGCACTTTGATGGTGAAGCGAGCGAGAATGTCTGCGGCAATGTCGGGTGGTGGCTGGACAATCTGCAGAGCGCTGCACCAATTGCTAATCAGTGTGTCGACCAGCCACTGCCAGCCAAAGTCCTCTTCCATGGTGAACGAGATACGGTCGCGTACTAGTTGACCTGTCTCGGGCGTGATGAGGTAAAGGTGATAGGCTGGAATGGCGTCAAGGCGTGAGTCGTAGGGTTCTGGCTGTCCGTCTTGAGCGGATCCAGCGACAGCATCCTGACTCTGAACAGTATTTGACTGAAGCTGAGGGTCAGACGAGTCTTGTGGAGTTTTATCCTGCTTGCCTCCTTTGCGCGACTCTATGGCGTACTGTCTTTGGCGCTCGTTGGTGACCATGCGACGCAGCAGGGGTGTACAGAGAGCAATGATGCGGTCTCTGTCGCGCGGCCAGACGTAGCGACGCTGCTGAGGCGGTGCATTGGCTTCTCCGTCGTTTGGTGGAGGCGCATTCTCTCCAAAGTACTTCTCTCCCCAGCCCTCGGCTTCCAGAAACTCACGTACGCACTGGTACATCCTAGCCTTGACCATCTCATTGTCACCTCTTCCTCTGTTGCCCACGCATGCCTGACGGTCGGGATAATCGGCGTTTAGCATGTACTGTTTGGCGGCGGCCTGCAGGTACAAGAAGTTCTCGGGCGACAACTCGAGCGAAGTGAAGAGCTTGGACATGGGAGGGCGTGTGTACTTCTTGGAAGAGTCGGAGGCAGGTCGGAACAAGGCTGCGGCAGAGTGCACACCAGCAGCGCGGGCGTCAAGGTGTGGGGAGTGGTGGCCATCGTCTTCGGAGCGTCTTTGGCGCTTGGAAGATTCGCTTGCAGACGTCGGATCGTCGTTGTCGGCCGAGTTGGAGCGCTTCCGCTTGGATGTTGACGACCGAACAGATGGATCACGGAGCAGCGACGCCAGATCCTGATTGGAGTGGGCGAATTGAAGTTGGCGATTGCGTTGGCGGATCTGTTCCTGAGCGGCAGCACTGGTGGCAGCCTCGACGAGACCTTGGAGCTGGGCATGGTCCTCGACGTCCTGCTCCGAGGCCAAGTGGTGGGCGGCATGGTGATAGTCTGAATTGGGCTCGGGATACATGGATGCTTGAGGTGCCGAGGCGGTGTAGTCGAGAATGCCTTGGGCTAGGCGCATCTCGTCCGACCCAGGTTGATCATGCGCCTGGACAGGTTGGTAGTAGGGGCCATTCGAGGCCATGACGGGGTGAAGGCGTGTGAGAGACGGCTGGATTCAAAAGTCAGCACGACTTTCGTCGGCGACAGCGGAAGTGACGGGGTCATGGCGGCATTCGGAGATGGTGAGAGATGATGTGCGGGACTCGAGTGAAGGGAGGGACTCGACTCACTGGATAACGAACGACTTGGGTATCTCTGTTTGTTCTGTTTGTCCCGGCGAGCGCTTCGGAGGCGCCGTCTTCTGCAATTGCACCAACGACGGTCACGTGAATGCAGCGCCAAGGGCCGCCCAAGGGAAGTTACAGCAATTACGCGCTCAGAGCAGGAAGGAGCAGATGCAGCTAACGCTGGACGAGGCAATCGCGACCATCCTCCCTTTCCTCACTTGCATCGCAACATTCCTCTCTTGATCCTCTTCCATTCACCTCCCCACTCCATCTCTCCTTCTTCCTCTTTTCACTCACAATCGCCACAATGGAATACGAAAACCGCGACTACGACGGTATGTCTTCTCTGACTCGCTCCCATCGCAATGCATCCATCGACTAACCCTTGCCCAGACGAGCCTCAGTACCCTCGTGAGCGCTCGCGCTCTCCTCGCCCCGACCGTGATGGCGACAGCAGACTTCGTAGCGCCTCGCCTGCTGCTGCCCGTGACGATCGGTACGCTCGCACGCAACGACACCCACCCACACACAACATGTCATTGACAAACCATCCAGCTCCATTCCCCAGACTCGTGAGGACGAAGAAGAAGCCGCCAACCCTGGCTCCAACTTGTTCGTCACCGGTATCCACCCCCGCTTGACCGAGGACGAGGTCCGCCGCCTGTTTGAGAAGTACGGCGATGTCGACACTTGCAGCATCATGCGCGACCCTCACACTCGCGAGTCGCGTGGTTTCGGTTTCGTCAACATGGCTACCGGCGAGCAGGCCGACGCCGCAAAGTCTGGCCTTCAGGGAGAGGTCTACGAGGGCCGCACTTTGAGCATCGAGAAGGCTCGTCGCTCCAGACCCAGAACCCCTACCCCTGGCAAGTACTTTGGTCCTCCCAAGAGAAGTAAATCATCGCTCATCCGAATAACCTCCACTTCCAACTGACTCTCTTTCTAGCCGACGACCGCCGTCCCACTGGCCGTTTCGGTGGTGATCGCTACAACGACCGCCGCGGTTTCGGCAGACGCGATGACTATGGTGGCAGATCCGGAGGACGCTACGGTGGTGGTGACCGCTACGGCGACGATCGCTACGGTGGTGGCCGCGACTACGACCGCTACGAGGACCGCGGCTACGGTCGTCGTGACCGTGATGACTATGGCTCTCGCGGCTATGGTGGTCGCGAGGACCGCTACGCCGGACGCGGTGGTGCTTCTGGCGGCGACGACGACAGACGCGGAGGATACGGCTACGACCGTGGCAGTGCCCGTGGCGATGCCCCTTCTAGCTATGCTGACCCCGCCGCTCCCGCTGCCGACTCTGCTGCCTCTGGCGGTCGTCGTGCTTATGGCGAGGAGCGCGGTGCTGACAGGTACGAACGCCGCTGAAGCGCTACTAATGACCAGGGGGAATTCAAAAAGCACTTTGAGACATGACGGCCCATCGGTTATCTTGCACAACCTTCATCATGTACCTCTTCACCTTTCTCGTCATTTTCTTGCCGCTCTTCCACACGCAATTCACGGTTCGTTCGGGGCGCATCAGCAGATTAATCACTCGCGTCTTTTCGGCTTCAGCTCGTCATTCGGCACAAAAAAGAATCAGAAATCTTGAGGCGTGACGTGCTTCTGCGACTATTTTGGCGACACAACTCAAAAACACACTCTCGCGTTATACAGCTTTACGCTTCTCGAGCACATTTTCCGGTGGATTTCCTAGTTCGGCAGTCGGCCAATTTTTTCCAATACAGTTACACATCCCGTGGTGCGATTCCGTCCAATTGCTTCAACTAAGATGAGCAATTCAACATTGTAACGTGCGACACTTCATTCGTCCTGTCAGCTCGCGGCGCTATCAATCGCCACGTCGCTCGACCTTCGCCTTGAAACCTTGATTCGCCAGTTCGACGCGCTCGTGAACACCATGATGAGCGTATTACATGTTCCCTGGGCCTTCTCAACAAGGCACTTGCGGTAATGGTCCAGATCTGCTACCACCGCTCTCTGGATTTGCACAGGTGAGCCATGATGAAATTTCGAGCTGACTGTCGACAGTTTTTGGTGTCTCGCGTCAATTTCACTTCATAGGCTCTGGGAAGATGAGCTCTGGGCACCATTGTCAATCTAGCCAGTCTATGACAGAATGGCGTGAGATGCATAGCGCAAATCTGTTGTTACTGATTGGATTTATGGTTGATTCCATCATCTCTCCAGACTTGACAGTGGAATCGGAAAGATGACTATGCTCCGCCATGCTGACACCTTTAAATACCTCACGATGTTGTAGTCAAGACAGGTAACCAAAAAGTCTTCATCATTCAGGCATGTAAAGCTACAAAAAAGAATACTATGCTATGCTCGCGTAAGGGTATATAGAAGAATGAAAAGATGTACAAGTGCGGAGTGTGTCATATCAGCTTGACGGTCCGTCAGAATCATGGTCGGCGGCCTTCTGCACGTTATTCTGCTTCTTCGCTCTCTCTTCCGCTGCTCTGGCCATGGCTTCTCGTCGGGTGAGAGGTTCTGCAAAGGCCTGGCTGCTCGAAGCACTTCGGCCTAAGACATACGAGCCTCCTTCCCAACCGCCAGCATCACAGTGATCGTCATCGTCGACGAAGTCATCTCCAGGATTGTAAAATTCTTCTTGGCCGAGTGACTTGCCACCTCTTGACCAGTCATTTCTCTCGACCTCTTTTTCGATTTGGTTCCAAAGAGCATGAAACTCTGCATTGTGTGGGCCGACGACATTGTGTGCCAACTCGTGACACAGCGTCTTCCTGATGACCTTGTAGTCTCTGTAGCCATCGTACGCATCCGTCCTCAACCTCAACTCAATGACCTCGCCTCTGTTCCTGTTCAAGCCCAACGTGCGCGATTCGTGCGTCGTGTGTTCGGCAGGGTCCATCTCTGTCAGCAGACCGACGCTGAATTTGTGCTTGCGCATGGCGGCCTTGATGCCCGGATCGTCGCGCAGACGCTCGAGGAAGCGCAAAGACTTTTCGGGCCGGTGCAGGTGCGGTAGCGGGCGGAGCGTGGCAAAGGTATATGTCGCCTCTTCTGTCGCGGTCTTCCAGTCGCGGTGGCGGGTCACTTGGACTCTGCGGCCGGCGTCGAGGGCGGCGCGGCGGGCTTGTTGCTTTTGTTTCAAGGATGCGATGGCGGAGTCGACGTCGGCGACTTCTTGGGTGGTGCTGCCTAGGAGTGTGATCTTTGCTCTTCCGGACAGCGAGGCGAGGCGTAGGGTCGGGTCTTTGAAGGGCGGTCGCACGAGACCTGGTTTCGGCGAGACGAGGAACTTTTGGTTGCAAGGTGGGATTTGCAGGTCTTCGGCGACGAGGGTGGAGAGGTCTGATATCGTGGCTTCGGCGGGCAGAGTGAGAGATAGCGGGTGGCCGTGATATTGCACGCTGAGGGTCAGGCTGTCTTGATCGCCTTCTGGCTGCATCTCGGATGGTGCAGGTGCATGCTCGGGTTCTGCTGCCATGGCAATGCACGAATCACAGAGGCAGTAGATTTGATGATGGATGAATAGGTTCGATATGAATGTGCTGCTGCGACAAAGACAGAAACGCCATCGAGTGTGTTTCGCGCGCCTTCGATGCTGATTAATCGCGTCATCGAGCGACCCTGATCCACAGCCACACACAACTGTGGCTCGGCCTTTGCATGTGAAAAGAAAAGCCTCCCTTGCCCATCTGACCGACCATCAAACTCCCAAAGTGTCACCAGAGTTCCCAGGGTATCTCATCTCTCCAAAGCCACAGAATTAACACCTTTCTCCTTCCAGCCAAAAAGAAAAAAAAAACCATCAATCGTGCCACATATGCTCGTCGTACGACATCATCAAGGCGGCGTGCGGAGTCATGTGCTTAGGCTCCCATGGTGTTGGGCCCTGCCTTGGTTGAACGACCTCTGCCCAGTACAGCCATGACGGCCAAGCCTGTTGTAACGGCAAACAATGCCCCTGCATATCCTTGTCAGACCATGCCATGTTGTTTTCTGCGCCCAAGGACAGACTTACACTCGAAGGCAGCAAAGACAGTTGCGGCCTTAGCAGAACTGCAAGCTCTTCCGGCGCAAAGATCGAGGTCGCTGAGAAAGACGGCCGCGGCAATGAATCCGGCGAACCAGAAGAGCATTGTCAAGCTCTCGACACCGCTGACGATCCACGGGTGAGCAAAGCGCTCGAACTTCCAAGATGTGAGGGAGAGGTAGATCAATGCGAGCAGCGTCCAGACTGAGGTGAAGACCAAGAAGTTGATTTCAGAGGGTGAGCTGTAGTACGAATCGGCGACTTTTGCGCATACGATTGTCAGCAAGGCAATGCGATGCTGTTTGCGGCCGCCTTACCATAGGCACTCGTTCCAAGGACGAGGAGGGCAAGAATCAGTTGCGCAATGCGAATAGGGAGTACAAAGTTCATGGTGATGTGTGGATAGAGTCGCGACGAAGAATATCGAGGGTTGTTTGTACAGCGGAGTGTTTTGTACAGCGAGCAAGAAGTTTAGGAAACAGGTAAAGGAGCTTGCTAGAATTAAATATATACTCGCAGGGAAGCTACCAATACGCGCCACGCCACCAAGGAATGTGAGACGAACGCGAACCAAGAGGACAAGAAACACCAAAACAGGGTTCAGGAGCGCGGTGACGATGAGCATGACGGTGGATCGCAGCGGTTGCGCATGACTCCTGTCTGGACGAATGATTTCTCTGCAGTCATTCGACCTTGTCTCCGCCCGACGTCGTTTCAGGAGCTAGTGCTGGTCAAAGCAAAGTGGAAAAAAAAGAGAATCGGACACGCGAAACATCTTGCACAGGCAGCATAGCAGTTGGAGGGGCACTGAAACAGTATACCTCCAAACTTTGTTACATTCGCTGACCAAGGTGGTCATGTCGATCTGCGGGGCGCGAAACAGAACCAGGATACGAGCGGCCAAAGCTCGGTCAAGGGAGCCTTGAGAAAGTGTTTCCTGTTCTGTGCTATAGCAATATTGCGCATGGCAGGAAGCAAAGGAGATGGATCTGATGCACATCAGCGGATCGGCTCGATGATGCGAACGAACGGGGCTTTGGGAAAAGAAACCTCCAACTCTCAAGCAGCCTCCGAGTGTGGAGCTTCTCGATGCGGTCCCTCTTCGAAGGAGTCGATTCCCCACGACAAGCCGGTCGCAAGGAATTGCCCATTTCTCATCAAATGTATTGGCCATCTCTACTGTCTGATGTTGTTCAAATAATAGCCGGTGAAGGATGTCATCTGCACGCAAACGGACAGGGTGGGGCGTCAAGGGCGTTCATGTCGACTCCGAAAAAATCCGGGGTCATGGTCCGTTTCTGCCCGCCCATGGGTGGTAATCCTTCGCTCAGACATCATCAACCTCACATCCTTTGTCCCGCGCCGTAGCAGAAGACGACATCGCGGACGCACCACACAACGGGCACGCATTCGTGCCTGTCGGATGTACATCACCCACCGCAACACATCTCACATTCACACCCGCTGGCCGGATCCAATCCTCGTACGCCTCGGCCACATCACCAGCCACCAAGACGACTAGAGCAGAGAGCAGAAATGACCTGAAGGTCCGAAGATGCCAGCCATGAACAGCAATCGTCCATTCTTCTCAAACTTCTGGGCCACTTTCCGCGCCCACTCGGCCACCCTCCCAAAGTCGTCTCCCTCCATCTCCACCGCTTCTTCGGCGGCGGCAGCAGGCACCTCGCAGACTGTCTGGTCGTCTCCTTCGACAAATGCTTCGCAACCCTCTCCAAACGCTGCCTCTGCTCCTCGCGCCATCTCTGCAAAATCCGCTTCGCACAATCTCTCCACTCAGCCCACGACCGCTCCTGTCCAACCCACACCACTGCACCCGGCTCTGTCGCCCTTGCAACACAATGTCTCTCCGCTCACCCACGGTCCGAGATCACCTCCTTCTCCAGGGTTGAACGGAGGCATGCCTGTATACGGTCCCCCGAATCGTCCACCCCCAAGCTATCCCACTGCCCCGGAGGCCCGCCGTAACCGCAGAGGCTCCGACAGCAGTTCCGAAGGCGGCATGGGCTACAGAGACGTCCTCGGAGCCGAAAAGTGGTACATTGGCGGCAGGACCGCCGCGGGCGAAGAAAGATTCTACAAGCTCAGCATGGTGCGACGTGACACGAGTGCCGACCGTCTCAGCGCTGACAGGCTGAGCCTTTGAGGCATCCTCTTGCTGTTTTGTGTCTGTTGTTTTCCACTTTCGGCGTTTTTCTTTTTGGCATGGTGGGGACTGGAGTTGTTGGACGAGCGAGCGCTCTCAGGTCAGCAAGAAAGAAAAAAGATCAGATCGGCCTTGTGCTTTTCCCGAGCGTGTACAGAAACATGTTGCACTCAAGGCCTGCCAAGGGGGGGCATTCCCGGCATGTATATAATGATGAACGAATGAATGCAAATATCTACTCCGTGTCTAGGCAAATGAGATTTGACACCGGCACAGCTAGCAAATCAATAGACAACACGACCTCATGACACTTTACTCTCATTTTGCCGTCTCGATGGTACACTCGCTAGCCCTTTGGTATTCCGGTTGTTTTGTGACTCCTTGAACGCCGCTCCTTAACATGCAGTCATGCCGCCATTGCAATCCTAGACGGTAATCTCCATGGCATCAGGATTGCCATTCATGCCACCCAGCTCGACACCGCCCTCGTCACCAATGAACCTCTTCTCAAACTCGGCAACAAACTTCATGCTGCGGTTGGGGTCGTAGAATAGCTCGAAACTCCTCTGGACATCCGACACCTCTATCTCTCTGGCCTTGCGCTTTTGCGCCAGCAAATGTGAAGTGGTGATGAGGTTGCTCGCGTATCTCAGACCAGTCTCCTGGCCGATCTTGGTCAGAAGAGCGAGAGCGTCGACTGATACGTCGACCTCTTCTTCTTGAGCGCGGATGCTGAGGATTTCCCTAATCTCGTCGGGCGAGTATGCTTGAGTGCTGATGATGACGAGACGGTCCAGGAAGTCTAGCGGCAGGCCGTGAGGGCTAACATGGCTAGTGCCTCGGATACGTGTTTGGCCACGGTTGCTGGCCATGATGACAATCGGAGCCAATTCGTCCTCGAGAGCACGGTTGATGAAGGAGAAGCACTCGGCGTCGAGCATGTGGACCTCATCGATGAACAGGACACCGGGCACAATCTCAGCCTTGCCCTCTTCCCTCCACTCGGCAACCTTTGTGTTGATTTGCTCACGGACTTCTGATCTGATCTCGCCAGTGTCGCCGCTGAACAGAGCAAGGAAGCCCTGGGTGCGCGAGTTGATGACGTCGATTTCGTGGAGCGAGACGGTGTGTACTACTTCGCGACGGACCTGGAGCTCGCCGTCAGGACACTGGACAAACTTGGTGTCGGGGCCCATGGCGTCGTAGTCGCGCGAACGAGTGTAGGAACGGCCGAGCTTGGTGATGCGGCCAGAGGCTTTGTCGATGGAGATGATGTCGCCGGCCTGGACCTTCTCCTTGGTCATGCTGTCGATCATCTTGGTGCCCATGTCGTACAGCGTCTCCATGTCGGTCGTCTTGATGGTGAGCTTTCCCTGCTTGTTGCCGCCGGTGACGCTGCGGTCAATCTGAATCTCGACAACCTCGCCCTCGATGACTTCGGACTCCTCCTTGATGCGCACTCCAATGCTCTTGCGGAAGGCCTGCTCCAGAGCCTCGGTCTTGCTCATCTCGAGTGAAAAGATCTCGCTGCTGGCCAGCATTGTGAAGGGGACATCGTCTCCCAAGCCCTTGCTCATACCGATGGCGATGGCCGTCTTTCCGGTGGACGGCGGGCCTGCGATGAGCACAGCGCGACCAGCAATCTTGCCCTCGCGAGCCATCTGGAGAATGACGGCAGCAGCCTTGCGAGCCTTTTGTTGACCGACCAGGCCCTCGGCGGCGGGCTTGGGAGCGAGGGTGTCTGGCTGCACACCTAGACCGCGGACGTGCGAGTGGGCGGCAATGAGGTTGAGGCCGCGAACCTCTTTGGATTCGGCAATGGTCGAGATTTGCGCCGCCATTTGCAACTGCTTCGCGTGATGCGTGTCGCCGGGTTGATTGGAGGGGTGGATGGAAGCTGCAGATGAAGCGACAGAAGTGGAGATGAAATTGAGAAGAAGCAAAAGTGACGGGTCGGATTGTGATTGATGCGGCAGGGCACAGCTGCAGCTGCTGCTTCTGCAACCCGCGGCGTCTGTCGCGTCGCATCGCATCGCATCGCATCGCCAGTCGCCGCGGCCGCACCCGCCATCTTGACCCCCAATGCCAACAACATATTGGCCTGTCTGCGTGTCTACCTTGGTCGTCTGGTCCGAGTGTACTGCACTCGCTCGCACCTCGGACCACTCGCTTCATACACCTCAAACCCCCTCGTCCACGTTAAGTACTCTCTGCACATCATCGCGCCATCGAGTCGGCTTTACACACTGCAACCCGGGTTCTTCTTCAACCACAGCACCTGTTGTGTAACGTCGGCCTCGTGCACCCTCTGCCGCGTCGAGCCATCATTTTTGCACCACTTCCGCTATATTTTTGTTCCATGCAATCGTCAACTCACGCCGCCTTTGCAAACACTCAATAGTCCCCTTGACGCTATTCATTTCGAGGTAAGTGAATTGGCAATCTGCTTTGATGACTTTTCTTTTCAAATTCACACCGATGCTCACAACATCCACCTCCATTCACTTTCTAGTGATTTCCATCTTTCATTACACTTGATCCTCTTCGCCGCACTGCAAATCAAGTCTTGTCTTCTTCACCGCACTGCAGGTCAAGCCTCTGTCTTTTCCACCATCACTTGTCATGACTGGACACACCTGGAGCAACTACACTAACATCACAAAGCTTGGCCAAACCAACATGCTCGGCTCGAAGCGTCCTCGCTCAGAGCGCTCGCCTGAACCCAGGTCTGCCCTAAGAAAAGTAGGTCGCTGGGACCATGGTTCTGATTACAAGAATGTACCGACCCTCTCAAATCCCAGTCCCAGACCATCTTCCGTCTCACACAACCAACTACCCGATCAAGTAGCATATGGTACCCCTCGCTCGCCGTCTCCGTCCAGAACTTCAAGCGGAGTAAAGACCCGCCACATCGAAGATTTTCCCAAGACTTTTGAGAGCGCCATTGTAGCCGCCACAAAACAATATCTGACTTCACGGCACTTGGATAATGTCAAGTGCGACTACGAAGAGATGATGCCTATATGCACCGACTTCCCAGGGCTTGGGATCCAAAAAGCTAATCGTCTAAAACAAGCACAAAAAGACTTTGATGCAGCCAAAGCCGAAAATGCAGACGCTCAGATGCTGTTTTTAGATGCTGTACAAGGCCATATTTCTGAAAAGGAGAAGACGGCGTCTCATCAAAACTGCGTATCTCGCACAGACTTTGACAAGTTGAACGAGACACTCGGTTCGTTGGCAAAGCGCCTCGACGACCTGGCAGCAGAGAACACTAAACTGAAGAGACAAACACGCGAATTGGAAGACCACTTCATACCAAAAACAGAAATGCGGCTCAACAACGTCGAAGATCGCGTGACCAAGACCGAAGACGAAACCTGGGATTTGGGCAAGGCCGTCGATTCAGCCATGAAAAAGCAAAGGGACCTTTACGAGCAAACGTCAAGCGACAGATCAAGCTGTAGAAGCCGTTGTTCAGCTCTGGAACAAGACATGGCCAAGATCAAAACAGAACAGGGAAGGTCTCGATCTGTCCTCGATGACCATATCAGCAGAAGCGATGAAAAGCACGAGGCACACACTCGCGACATTAATTCCAACAAGTCTAGCCTGGAATCGGTAGAATACGTGGTTAAACAGCAGTCTGAATCAATATCTGCTGTCAAGAGGACCTTGAAGGATCACGAGGATCAAACCAACCCATCTTCGATTCAGCCATATCCTCCTGTGGCTTCAGCCTTGCTTGAGGATGCTACATCAAGGATCGCTAAAGTCGAAGATGCACTCAAGAGATTAGAGGAGGAGAACGACAACAAAGATCGGATACTTACCGACCACGTACAAGAGGAGCTGAAGCAGGTTGAAGAAACAATGACGCAAGATCTTGAGCAAAAGCTCAGAAGTCTCCCAGCCTGGAAGGACGTAGACTCGAGTCTCAAAAGCATTGAGTCGAAGACAAACAATTTCGAGTCAAGCATGCAAGATGTCGTTTCCAACACTAGAGGAGAAATTGAAGCTTTTAAGCTACACACGAACACCCTAACAGGCACGCTCGAGACAAGACTCACCATGTCAATTGATGAAGTCAAAAGAGCACAGGCAATTCGACAAGACCAAGGAATCTCAGAGGAATTCAAAGCCAGACTTGAACACACCAGTCAGATGGTTGACAACCATGTAGATCTGCTCCACCGACATGAGGTTCGACTAAATTCCGTAATGACCGATGAGTTGGTTAAAATGATGGTCAACCAATGGAGTTCGCTATATGGAATTCCCAGCAATTTGAGAAACCACAGTGGCCAGCTGGCCAAGCTTGAAAATGCTGCTAGGAACCTGCAACATAGGCTAGCACTAGTTGAGACTCGGGCGATGAGTGCAGAGGGTCGATTGACGATCATGGAGAAGAATATTCGCGATCGTAGGTTCAAGCCATCTTTTTGTCGCAAGACTTGAAAGCCGTCATGTTGCTGACTCTTTTCGATAGCCGAGCAAGCTTCAGGTTGAGGTATCTTTGGGAGAAGCAGATCATAGTGTCTACACCCCATATTCGGTTTCTGCGTGTCTTCGACAAGATCGTCCGCTAAGGACGTGGGATAGGCACGATGATTTTTACAATAGAAACCGACCCAGTTAATTCTAATCGCACATGAATTGCGGAGTGCAAGTGAATTGGAAAGTGAAAATGCCACAAAGTCGAAGTGAATCAGAGTGCACCTCCAGGTGAAAGGTCTTGGCAGCCATCTCCAAACCGTCGGTCGGTGATCAGAAAAGTCTCCGCGACCACGAGCCAGCAACTCTCGACAAGATACATCAGTGAAACATCATGGTCTTGAAAATCCGTCTCGCGCGCTTTGGCAAGCGCCATGCGCCATTCTACAACATCGTCGTCGCCCACGCCCGGTACGCCCCCGCCCCATCCTTTGCACAACGCAGCCCACTACACCACCAATCCCACGCCCATCCTCTCCCCTTCAACGTTCCCTGCCCCCTTCTTCGAACCAAGAGCAAAGCGAGAGGAAAAGAGAAAAGAGAAAAGAAACACCCCATCTGACATGAGAAATCGCGCGACAAAACAGTACCGCCCGCGGCAGCAAACCTCTCGAAGTCCTCGGCACATACGACCCCATCCCAAAAACACCCGTCGACGGCAGCAGCAGCAGCGAAACGACCAAGAAATTCAAAGACATCAAACTCGACATTGATCGCGCAAAGTACTGGCTGGGTGTCGGCGCTCAACCGAGTGATCCCGCTTGGAGGTTGCTCAGCATGGTGAGTTATGTGTGTTTGTTTGTCTGAAAGAAAAGAAGAAGGAAAAGGATTTGGGCGGGCTGTAAGAGGCAAAAGAGAGAGAGAGCATAATGCTGATTCGGTGGGCGTGTCGCAGATTGGTCTCATGGAGCCCAAGTACAGGCTAGGACAGCAGGTCAAGAAGGAAGGTGCTGATGCTTGAGAGAACTCGTGGTTCGACGGGTTCGTGTCTACCGTGTACGATTGGCAAGGGAAAGAAGAGATATCCACTGGGATTGCATGGCAAAGGCGTTCTGGGAATGTTTTGAAAATCGAGATGCTGCATTCTATGCTCATACTCGGCTGCACGAATACTCGAGTCAGGATGCATGTACAACAGTGCTCTTGATACTAGAAGAGTTCGTGGATGTATTAAAAGTCACGTTCAACCATGTCAAGAACGAGAAGAACAGAGCACAGGAGGTGTGGCACGAGACATGTGTTTGAAGGTGATAATTCATCAAGAGGGCTGCTAGCCACTCAAGCATGGTTGATTGATTGATATGATTTGATAAGACATTCCTCATCTGAAGAAGAGCATTTCCTTTTGCTCGTGACCCCATGTACCAAGATAACTCCGTGAATTCATGTTCCTGTGGCTGCATCGACGGCAAGCTCACATATCCCCACGCCGATTGAATGGAAAAGCAAAATAGTAGCAATCAAGAAAGTTCGTAAGAAGAGAGCCAGAGGCGGTGGGCGTGCTGAATGACAGCATTTAACCACCGAAACCGTAAAGGGTTCTGCCCTGGCGCTTGAGGGCGTAGACAACGTCAAGGGAGGTGACGGTCTTGCGCTTTGCGTGCTCGGTGTAGGTGACAGCGTCACGGATAACACCCTCGAGGAAGGTCTTGAGGACGCCACGGGTCTCTTCGTAGATCACTGATGGAAGATCAGTATTGTGTTTGAGATCGTCAAGGACATCCAAAACCTACTGGCAGAGATACGCTTGACACCACCACGACGAGCGAGACGGCGAATAGCGGGCTTAGTGATACCCTGGATGTTGTCGCGCAAGATCTTGCGGTGACGCTTGGCGCCGCCCTTTCCGAGACCCTTGCCACCCTTGCCACCTGTGATGATTGTTAGTTGAAGGTCAAGATAGATGCTGTTGTGACGATGATGTGCGAGGTAGCGTCGTTGAACGCCGCACGCGACGACGCGTTGTTGCGGTCAAACGACGGCGGCGACGAGGATGGCGGTGATGAGATAGTGAATAATAGAAAAGGCGAAAATAACTTACGTCCAGACATGATGTACGAGTTGTTGTTAAAGTAAGAGAAGTTGAGTTGATAAAATAGTCGTTTATTGACAACTTTGGTTGATGGATGTGTATAGAGAAAGGCGCGGCGAAGATGAAAGATGAGAGGTGGGGGGAAGCGTCTGCTTATAAGAGAATCGGAAGTCGCAAAAGATCACTCTCACTCGAATCACGCCCGAGCTCCCGTTGCGGACGGGTGATCTTTTGCAAGCGAAAACATCCGCTTAACGAAGCCCGCTTTCCGTCACTTTCTAACCCTGCTTTGTTTGACCCCTCGCGGCCTTCAAAAGACTACCGGGTAAATCTCGGTTCGGGCAACGCTCAGCTCTGATAGCTTTTGTCGCTAGCTACTCCCAGTCTTCTTTGCATACTTGCCATGGTTTTTCTTTCAGCCACTGTAACAAAAGCTACAGTACTACAACCTGATGGACTGGCTACTGTCCCCTGACCTTCTGCCATTCGCACATGTAAATTTAGCACAAGCAGAGAGCGAAACAGCGTTTGTATCCAACACAGGCAATCACGATATGAAGAGCAGTCGCGAGGTGCTTGCACACGAAACAAAAGGTTTGATATCAGTTGAACACTTTCTAGTTCCGACCACTACTTGTACACTGGACCTGCGTCATCGATTTCGACCGGCAAGTCAACGTCTATCTCCAGACAACATGTCTCGGAAATGGTTAACCACGAGCATCACACTGTCTCCCATGGTGGGTCTAGCATCCAAGTCTCTCTTCTTCCTGTGGCTTCTGGGCTCGTCAATCGCGCTGTGATGGGAATGATACGAGCGGGTTGATTTGTGTGACTTTGTCGAATGGTGGGAGCGATGAGAATCCGCTGAACGTGTCGACCTGTGGGATCGTGCAGAGCGAAAGCTTGCATTGCTATGTCTCTGGTCCAAGCTTGGTCGGAGTTGTGCGCCATAGTGTGCCTCACCGGCCGTCGGTTCGTTCGGAGGGTAGACAACATTTCGATCTGGTGCATATCGTACTGGTTGCTGGTCTGCCTGCTGTGCATGCCCTGCTTGTTGGTATTGCTGAGATTGTGACGGATATGGTGCCATGTTCGGTGCCAGTTGCTGTTGACGATTGACGGTATGGTGTTGTCTGTACGGAGCCGGCACATATTGTTGAGTATGTGAGTCTTGAACGATGAACTGCGGTACGCTTGCCGTTGCAGCATCCGGATGTTGTGCAAATGAAGTCATGATAGGTGTGTATGTATAAGATGTCAAAGTTGAATTGGAGTCGTTGGTGTCTTGCGTAGGATGGTTTGACGAGGCCAGGATGTAAATTGTAGGTAATTTGGATTTGGGTATAGCAGAAATGTTTCTCGAGTTTTTGAATCTGGCAAGACTCGAAACTCTTATATCAATCTAGCAGGCGTAAATGCCAAGACAGCGTGCCAGGAAGGCTCACTCTTGCCCTTCAATGATTGCCACATGACACGAAAATCATCTCCTCTTCTGACGACCGACAGAAGGATCGAAGGGCAGCGAACAACATGCTTCGCCATCGACAGGGCTCAGCATGAAAAGCTGTCATCGGACCGTGGATCCGGACTGGGCGCTTGGCGGTATACCATGTCTTGATTCGAACAAAGAGACGTCTCGCCCTTGCGGTTCAAGTTACACCTGCATACCTAGAGAGGGCTCTCGGAGCACTGAAGGGCATTCAGCCGTCTGAAAGTCAAATCAATTGATACATGCTGATACTGCTGAATGACATACAAGACAGCAACGATCAGGTTGCACCAAGACTTTCATGCCGCATTGCCCCACGAATCATTGTCGCCTAGGAGTTGCAAGGCTCAGCGAGGTGCAAACGTGCATGTGATTTTCGACACATTTTCCGCTGTGGTTGAACTGCGGTACCAAAGTAAATTAAGGATCGTCAGGCAGAATGACGGGGTGCGAGAGGCTGTGGATTGGTGTTTCGCAATATCCACCCACCAACTAAGTCAGCTATAGACCGAGAGATTTGCTGGGGCACCAGGAGATTCGTGCATCTGAATATTGCACAAGCTGGCACAACTCGGGCATTTGAGAGTATTTCTATATCTTGTCAGACGACTAGATGGGCGACAGGTACCTTCGAGTAAGTAGACACGCTCGCATAGAACCCTCATCGACTTCTGTGCTTGTATACCAGCCTTGGTCTATCAGTGTCCTCTCTGTGCCTACCCATTTTCGTAACTTTTCTGGGTGAGCATGTTTGAAATCGAGATCTGCCAAGCGGATCTCTGCGGTGTTCTCGAAAGAATCCAACGAGCCTTTGACAAAAAGTACACAATCTCGAAGTGTCATGGCTTTCGAATAATTCTCGGATACGTCCTTACTATATGTTGTTAGGAGAGCCAATGATAGTTTACCTAAGAACTTACAAGCTCATCAATAGCCCATCTCTGTCGAAACGTGCTTGGTGTTCGCGAAGGTCTAACAATACTCGGTAACCCTTTCTTGCTAAGAACGTCACAACAATTTCTACTGAGATACAAGTCAATAACGTCGAACAGAGAGTGCTACAAATCAGTGGACATAGTTTTCATGCTGTCCTACGGAAGAACGCATGCTTACCTGATTCGGATTCTAGACCATGAGCTTGTGCTTCTATGATGCCTTTGAAGGCATTCCGTCTTTCTTCAAAGTCTTCGTCAATCAGGCTAAGAGGGCAAAAATTGCCTGGTGTTGGAACAGCAGCACCCTGTGCTTTAGTGGAATTTCTCTGCAGTCTCAACGCACAAGTTCTACATCGGATTGAACCCTCGGGTGCATCTGGTGATTGTTGTAACCACTTGGGCTTGATCTCGAATAGATATTCGCCATGCCGGGCCGTCATATCGGTTATCAGCAGGCCATAATCATCATTGGCCAATCGGTCGCCATGTCGTAACTGTTTTCGCGCATCTACATTTTCGCGTTCCTCGAGTTCTCTGTTGAGAGACCTGATAAGCGCTTCGTCTAGCGTAATCAGGCTCTGCTCGACAAGATTTTCTGGAGGAAACAGTGGAGCAAATTCTCGTTGATGTAACGCAAATTGAGTCTGTGTCGGCTGGATGAACGATTTCTCTTTTCTCAGTCGTAAGAGTTTTCGTCGAGGCCCCGGACCATTCGCATTGTCGACACTGGGTTTGAATGCGTAGACGATGTTCGCATTGCCCTCAGCAAGGTATTTTAGCGAGGTAGTACTTTGTGCGTCCGAGTCAATAGCCAATCGAAGATGTGAACTTGGCTGTTCCGAATACACCACAGTCGTCTTTGTGTCATCCATAAGCTGCTATCGGCTCGTTGTGGTTGCTCGTTGTGATAAAGTGGTCGTCGCTTGTTGTCCCGTGAGAAAGACGAGGTGGAGACTGAGCCGAAGCCTCCACCCAAAAAGATGCCGTCTCCTCGTGCCTCTGAACTACACGTTACCACATCAATCACTGAGTGTAGACATGGCAGAAACTCAACTACTAGACCTTTCTACTCCCCCAGCATGTATCGCAGGTCAGTAAACTCATGCAACAATCATGCTACTAAACGAATCTTTTTAATCATATGTAGACTTCTGCCTTATTCCTCTGGGCACACCGACTGCTTCTGTGTCTAAAGAAGTCTCTCAAGTCCAGCGTTTGCTAAAGAAGAGTGGCCTTGTATATCACATGCACTCGGCTGGTACTACTGTCGGTAAGTCTCAGGCAATAGTCATACAGACTTATGCCAGTTGGGTTAATACGATGAACCGCAGAAGGTCCTTGGGACGATGTGATGCGTGTCATTGGACAAGCGCATTCACTCCTGCATGAGAATGGCGTAGTCAGAATTCAGAGTGATATCAGAGTTGGGTCGAGGACAGACAAGAAGCAAACTGCTGAGGACAAAGTTGCTGCTGTCGAAGCTCTCCTGGCTGGTGACGAGAAGGCCTAAAGTTCTACCTCTTTGCTAGATTGATAGACAAGGTTTTAGATACGAGGAATGATAGCTTGGAATTCGCTATGAACAATCGACAAGAGCTTTTAAAAATACACTTGCTGTAAATCGTGTGAACCAACCCATTTCATAAACAATGCCATGAACTCGTATTCCCAAAACTCCACGCTCAACGAACTAATCAGATAGTAATACAATCGGCCTCTTGTATAAGATGGCCACGGAAACCGAAACGAAAATTATCATGCGGCATAAGCTGGAGGTGGATGTTCCGGCTCCTCGGACTGGTGCCAGAAGCTTCGTCCAGTGTCTTTCTCTTCTTGGACGCGTCGAGCGACCTCTGCAGCCATCTTCATCATCCAAGCTTGCTCAAGAATACCACCAGTGGAGCCTTCGGAATCGAAACGGAGACGCGACGCGGAAGACGAACGAGCGGCAGCTTCAACCTTGTTTTTCCCCTTGAGCACGGGCTGAGTCTGTACCGTAGACAAAGCAGGGCGCTGGGGCTTGGGAGCGGGTGTAGGTGTTTGAGTTCCCGAACTTTGTTTTGCGTGTTCTTCAGAAGCTGAGAAGCGCACATGCGAAGTTGGTGTTTTCTGAGCAGACTCGAGCTCAGGCTTTGGTACTCGACGGGGTGATTGGGGCGGTTCGGTAAGAGTGATGCTAGGGGCTGAAGTTTCCTCGCTGGCATTGGTCGTGACACTGTCGGCATCGTTGGTGATATCTTCAGGAGCAGTCTTACGCAGGTTGACCACTCTGTTCTTCCTCTTCTTGGAAGCGTGCGCCCTTGATCTGGTGGTGCCCATCGAATAGACGGTCGATGATGTGGACAAGCTGGAAAGAGAAGGTCTGCTTGAATGTGTCGGGGCATCGGAAACATCAGACGAGGCCGAAGACCACGATTTGGGTGTTCCGATGGAAGAATGTATGCGGGACAGAGGGTTTGGACGGGCAAGCGGCGTAGCAACTGTGGACGAGTCTTGAGATTCTTTCGAACTGGCCCAGGCGCGGAAGACGGTATCACGGATGGCAGGAGTAAACAGCGAAAGGGTTTGCTGTGACTCGCTGAGGGCGGCAAGACGGAGGAGATTTTTCTGCGAGAAGGATGCGTACGTCTCGGACGAAGAGTCCAGGGAGAATGGTGAAGGGTCAAGACCGTCGGCCCAGGTGTCGACGGGATCCTGTGGTGGACTTGCCAAAGGATCTACGGGGGGTTCAGAAGGGTCCAAGGGAGCCTTGGCTTCATCGTCTTGAGCCTGACGGTACTCGGGTACAAATGCGCGCAGAGAGAGACGGTGGATAATGGCGGGAAGATCGTCCATGAACAAGACACGCAGCTGGGCTTCAATTTCTTTTTGTAGATAGTTGCGGACGAAGGGGATCGAGTCGAAGGTGGATGACACCTTGAGGGATTCGAGAGGGTCGTTGCGGAAGACCAGGGTGATGCCTTTTTGGCGTGAGAAGACGAGAATGACGAAGCCCGACAAGCGAATGTCGGAGAGGGTGATCTGGATGGGGATGGTCAGGCCCGAGGCAGCGGCCAAAGGCTGAGGCGAGGCAAAGGCGGGCTTTGTCGACAGGGATGTGTTCAATGGGTTTGCCTGAACACGGGTTTTGAGGGTGAGGTAGGCATCTCCTGCGTAGGACATTTTGAAGATACCGCGAAAGCGGTCTTCGGCCAGGTCGCCGATCTCGAGGATTTCGAGCTCGGGGGGTACGGAGCCCAGGTTCAGCTCATTGACGATGATGTCGTCAACGATGATGGGCGGCTTTGGAGATTTGTTCAAGGCGGTGGTGAGCATCTCGCGAGCACGCGAGGTGTCGCCGATCAGCGGAGACCAGTTGAAGTTGAAAGCCATGGTGGTGGTGCGTGGTTGTGGTCGCGGGACTAGAGGATCGTGGTCGCGTGCCGGCGCATCGAAGGGATGGAAAAAGCTGGTGCGGAGCGGTAATCGATGTGCGCAGACGCTCTTTAGTAAGAAAAAAAATGTGTCGCACAGGCGCAGAGTGCTCAAGCGTAGGCGATGCACAGGTTGTTTACGTTTGGCAGTTGGATGTCGAGAGTGTGTGATGATGATGATGAAAAAGCATGAACGAAGCAACAAAACGGCTCGACGACGACCTTGGCCGATGACCGGTTCAGCTGTTTCCGAAAAATTGACGTGCGCTGACGCTGACCCCATGTCGTTCGTTCCTTCCTTCCCACTCGCCCGTTCGGGGCCGCCATGGTCAATTTGTGCTTGCCATGAGATTATCACATCTCTCGTACCCTCATACTTGTTGTATCCGAGTTACACTGGGACGCAATACCTAGGTGCCTTTCTTTGAAAGAGCAATAGAAATTCTACACATCCATCTCAGAATCCAAATACACCATGAACTTCGGGAGACGAGGACTGTTTCCAACCCCTGCTCTCTAGAGGCAATGGCGCAACAACTTGGTTGCATGTGATAGGCGTCCAGTGCCCCCAGAATCCTACGACAGAACTTGTCTCATGATTAGATGATCGGTCTCGTGAATTCATGGTCAGGGTCGCCTTAAGTTCCGGGCACGTTTGGAAGGCGTGGGGAAGTGCTCGGTCCGCAATACTCCGTGTGTGTGTGGAGAGAAGGAGCTGATTTGGACACCACCAAGCTACCAACTGACTTCACCAACTGACTTGTTTACGACAATCCAGTTTAGGGCCGCTCGACATCAAGCACCTGCCCAAATCCACTCATCATGTTTGACGAACGAGAGCTTGCCATCAACCCCGTCGTGCAGGAGAGTATGATGCACAATGCGAGGGTACACCGGCACGTCCGTCCCTTTTCACATCCATAGCTAACTCGGGTCAGACTGTCTCCAACATCCGCTCTCTGACTGCTTCTCTCTTTGGTGTTGCTGCTGGTATCCTCGGACTTGAATCCTTTCCTGGCTTCCTTTTCTACGCCCTCGGCTCCCTAGTCGTCTCCCTGCTCATCTTCTCTCTTCGCACCAACGTACAAGCCAAGTCTTACTTCCACTCGCCTATTGCTGATCTGTGGATTGGCGATCTGTTCGGAGGACTCATGAGCTTCGTCCTCACCTGGACCCTCTTCTATGGCCTCATCCGTGCCTGATTCATCCGCCTTTGCACTCGCCAGTGCCTACTTCCGCTGTTGATCGGAAAGACCACGATCACTGGCCGCCAGCCTATTACATTCACATCCCATATCTGCATACTGCCTACACACAAGCCACAGGCCAACGATTTCAGGAGTCCCAGCCATGGGCTATGTTGGTCATCATGCGGTACTTTTTTGCCTCGACCGATACCAAGTCCTATGTCAGGCCACATACGAGACCGTTGCGAGTTCCACGCAGCGTCCCTGCGTTTCGTCGTTCTTCGGGCTCACCAGACACTTGCTCATCGAGACTGAGGACAATGAGACTTTTGAGAGGTGCAACTGTCCAGTATGTCGTTTCGTGCTAGGCGAGAAGGAACAGCGTTCAAGCGTAAGCTTGTTCTTCAGGACAACACATGTGCTTGGGAAGTGAGCTAGAAGACGAAGTCATCGCCATCTACGACTTTGCTGAAAGGAACTTGAATGTGGCTATGATTCCTCCAATTAATCAATCAATCACTATACAGCCGGAGCGACGTTGCTTCTTGAACATCTTCATATCCGTGTACCCTCTCTAAATTCGAGATGAACTTAAGTTGATAGATCTTGTGCATGCGTGGTGACATGTCTGTGGACTGGTGAAGTCAATATGGCCGGATTTGGCCGAGATGAGGCAGAACGCGTCTCAAGCAGGCGCGAGCGACGCGCGCTAGCTTTCTTCACAGCCAAACAATCCCACTCGTCCCTTCCTCTACCAACTTTACTTTCTTGCTCACAAACTCCTCCGTCATTTCACTGCTCAATCCACTTGACACGATCCAACGTCTGTCAATTTGCTTCTAAATCCTCACCTAACACCCTCAGATCAAACACACATCACCAGTAAGAGAGCCACACTAGCCATGGTGGACAGAAGCTCACCTCTGCGCAGTGCTTGAGGCACGTCTCGAACAGGCCAACCTTCTGAAGAAGGTCGTCGAAGCCATCAAGGACCTCGTGCAGGACTGCAACTTTGAATGTAACGATTCTGGTGTCGGCCTCCAGGCCATGGACAACTCCCACGTCGCTCTCGTCTCGATGCTGCTCAAGGCCGACTCCTTCTCCCCCTTCAGATGCGACCGCAACATTGCCCTTGGCATCAATCTCGTCTCCCTGCAGAAGGTGCTTCGCGCCGCCCAAGACAAGGACATCTTGACTCTCAAGGCCGAGGACTCGCCCGATGTCGTCAACCTCGTCTTCGAGAGCTCCGAGAGCGACAGACTCAGCGAGTACGACATCAAGTTGATGGACATTGACCAGGAGCATCTTGGAATTCCCGATACCGACTACGCTGCTTCCATTACTCTGCCCTCGGCCGAGCTCCAGCGTATCTGCAGAGATCTGTCTGCACTCTCAGAGTCCGGTATGAACCTTATGTACTATAGACCCCTCTCAACTCTTGACTAACACAAGACGATCAGTCAATATCGAATGCACAAAAGAGGGTGTCAAGTTTGGCTGCTCCGGCGACATTGGTTCGGGATCCGTCACCCTTCGTCAGCACAGCAACGTCGAGAAAGAGGACTTGAATGTCGACATCCAGCTGTCAGAGCCCGTCTCGCTCACCTTCTCTCTCAAGTACTTGGTCAACTTCTGCAAGGCTAGTGGCCTTTCAAGCAGAGTCAAGCTCTGCCTGTCAACCGATGTGCCGCTCATGGTCGAGTACTCGCTGGCGAACAACAGCTACCTCAGATTCTACCTCGCTCCCAAGGTAAGTTGACAAGCGTGGTCCCTTTGATGTGCACGAGCTAACATGCGACAGATTGGTGACGAGGAGTAAAGGCGAGTCGAACAGAAAGGAGAGCATGGTTTTGGCATGACAAGGTGTTTACGGCGTTGTAATGATGTGCTTCGGAGGAAAAACTTGCTCTGTAAATGATTATGCAGTGTGGTCCTGATCGGGTCGTCATGATTCTACTATACCAATTCGAATAAGATGCACCCCAGTTGTGTCTCCAAGTGACCCTGACCGAGTATAACAGCTCGGCGTTATGGCCTATCTCCGGTCCAATCTGTTTCTGAATGGCTTATCAAGATAGAGGAAGCAATCACCTCGAGTCCACTGACATCGCAACGACTATGGCAGAAGTGCCGGAGACCCACGTCCTGGCGGTTGCTAGCCATGTAAGACGGCCGCAAAGCCAAGACGTCAAGTGTGGAAAGACAGAATGACTGACGTCGAGCAAAGGTAGCATACGGGTAAGCAGCATCCCGACAGTGATGTAGCGGACCCATCACTCAAGCGATCGTAGCTATGTCGGCAACACCATGGCCACGTTTGTCATGCAGGCACTTGGTTGTGAAGTGTCGGCCATCAACACGGTTCAATTCAGTGCGTCCACGCCGAACGACACGATATGATCGAGATCACCACATGTCTGACGCCATCAAGGCAACCATACCGGATACAAACAGTTCAAGGGTCGCAAGACTCCTGCTGAAGAGGTGGCTGAGTTGTATCAAGGATTGAAGCAGTCTCGTCTCAACGACTTTGACGTGCTGTTGTCTGGCTACTGTCCCAGCGCTGGGGTTGTGCAGCAGGTCGGCAAGATAGCGAGGGAGACTAGATTCCTGTCGACGACAAAGCCAGGTGCTTTCTTCTGGGGTGAGTTTGACCGGGCAAAGATGCAATCAATCTCGCAAGAAGGGACAATCGCTGACCCACCAACAGTACTTGACCCTGTCATGGGTGACGAGGGCAAAATCTACGTCAGCGAGGAAGTAGTGCCGGCATACAAGAGTCTGCTGAGAGATGCAGATCTCATCCTTCCCAACCAGTTTGAAGCAGAGTATGTGTCTCCCACACCCAATGTACGAGGCTTTGGCTAAATCACAAATGTACTTCAGACTTCTCTCCGGCGTCACCATCACCGACTTCGGGTCCCTCGCAGAGGCCATCCGTGTACTTCATCGCTCGCACCGGGTACCGCATATCATCATCACGTCTGTTCGCCTCCCTCACGACAACGAAGACGGAAAAGATGCCGAACTGTCAATCGTGGGATCCACCGCCGATTCGGACTTCAACCCTCGCCTGTTCCGCTTGAGAGTGCCTGCTTTCCCCGTCTTCTTCTCCGGGACCGGCGACATGTTTGCTGCATTGATGGTGGCCAGACTCCGCGAGGCGTGTCTTGCCGCAGACCTTCTGACTACAGCACATTGGCAATCACCGGATGATGTAGAAGCTACTCAGCTCCCGCTGGCAAAGGCTGCTGAGAAGGTGCTGGCAAGCATGCATCTAGTGCTCAAGAAGACCATGGACGCGCGTCAGGAAGAGGTGCAAAAGATGGAGAGTGCTCAAGAGTTCAACACGGGCGTTGGCAAAGAGGCCGACAGTGACAACGAGCGCGACAGATACTTACGTCTGACCAAGGCGGCCGAGGTCAGAGTGGTACGAAACTGGAAGGACCTGGTCTATCCTCCAGACGTCGAGGCTTTCAAGGCACATGCAGTCAACGTCGAGCTCGATCTCAACTTGTCTGTCGAGCCCGATGAGCTCGGAGTTGTCAACATGGGCACTGGCGGAGAAGTTGGGCAGGGTGCAGTGCACCAAACTTGAACATGCAGCTTTCATAACGCTCTTTTGCATCGTGAACATCTCACACCACATACCCCTTAGCACGACATGATATCATTCCAACATTCCCGTTTTCGGGGCCCCCCTGATCCCCATTGTACGCCGTTGTTTTCTCATTAACCAGTCAACTCTCAACAAACACTATGCTCGCCTAGAGACCGTTGACGGGAGCACCTCCGTTGGCAGGAGGATTGACGGGAGGAATGATGTTGCCAAAGCCACCAGTTGAGCCGAAGCCTCCAGCACCGCGCACACTGTCGGGGAGCTGCTCGACCACAAGAACCTCGGGCGTGTAGATCTGCAGAGCATTAGTATGACCAATTGATACACGTCCAAGAGACGACCTACTCTCTCGATGATCAACTGTGCAATTCTGTCACCCTCGTTGATGGCAAAATCGGTCTCGCCAAGGTTGAAGAGAATAACCTTGAGCGGGCCACGGTAGTCAGCATCAATGACACCAGCACCGACATCAATCGAGTGCTTTGCAGCGAGACCGGAGCGAGGTGCTACTCTGCCGTCTGTTTGGCGTGTCAGAACTGCGCGAACAAGAACAAAATGCGTGTCTGGGACGTACATGTTCCAGCGGGCACAGCAATCGAGATGTCGGTGTCGACCATTGCCTTTCCTCTAGCCGGCACAGTGGCACTCTGGGATGCGTATAGGTCATAGCCAGCGGCAAATTCGCTGCCACGAGTAGGGGCGCGTGCTTTGGGCGAGAGAAGCTTGATTTGGAGTGCTGGTGGAGGAGGCTCAAGGTTCATTGGGGGAAGGTGGGTTGCGGCGGCCGACATTTCTGGTTGCTCGTGTCTGTGTGGAGGTGATTGGGGGGTAGGAGTGGCTGCCGGATCGTTCAGTATAGCTGTTGGCATGTTAGTCCATGATCAATTGGAGCTGTGGGACAAAATCCACTGACATGCGACCGAGAGATTTGGTGCGGGCTCGACGTGCTTGACACGTTTAGGAGACGGCGAGGCAGGGAGAGAAGGAGGGTCACGTTCGATAGCTGGAGTGTGAATTGATTCGGCCATTTTTGGATGTGCGTTTGTGAGAAATGAGAGCTGTTGCTTAGAGACGCGTCGACGTGCTGCTTGGTCAACGCGTGAAGCTCCGGCCTGAAAGTGGTTTTGATTTGCACAACTTGTCACTGCCTTTATGCCCGCTTGTGCAATCTTGCAAAACACTCACCGTCACCTCCCAAATTGCTGGTTCCCGGAACGCTTCGACCACGGCGTCCCTGTTGCTGTTCAGTTTCAGCCCATTCTTCTAGAAGAGTGTCATGTCGCAAATGAGAAAGATGCCTTAATTCATCTCTAGGCGCGAACCATGCACACTCCTGATTCACGCTCCCAGAACCCTTGGTTTGACTTGCTATTAGGAGATATTATGCTTGGTTCGAATGCACAAACTCTGTCTCTGACCGCTGCGCGTTTTCCATGGTACGCCTTGATGCCTGACTCACCTCAGCCGCTGCCCGAAAGTCTTGTCATTCCCATATTCGCACTCCAAGAAAAAATCTGTTTCTGATCTTCATGTGGCTGAACATCCAAGTTGATCATTCGTAAGCTCTTCCTCTTCTCCGGGGGGACATCTCTCTCCAGGTTGCTTGGTTAACCTTGGCTTTCTATCGGCCGAGATAAACGATCCTGCCCGTAATGCGTCACTGTTGTTATTTGACGCATCCGGTTCTCTGCAGTAGTAGCGACAACCGGCATGCGGCATGCCAGTGCGGTGACCGCATCTTGGTAGGCAGGGCTGAAAGCACATCAGGAAAAGTTATCCCCGCCATCTCCCACTAGGGACCTGTCATCCCGAGTTCCGGTCGTTGTGTGAGCATTGCTCACGGCGTCCGTGTCATCTTCTCTTGTTGTTTGCTTGCAAGTCGTTTTGGGCTCGTACTAGCTCATCTGCTAAGGATCCCTTCATGCCTGACGGTCGTGTTTCGTAAAGGCAGCCAGGCGCAGTGGTGGCTGAGTGCAAGAACGTCCTTGTTATTCTCGGCTTACGAAGCCACGCCCACGCTCGTGACGCTCGTCATGCACGGCATGCACGGCAACCATGGTTAGTCTTGGATCTGCGGTGTTTGACCGAGACACTAGTTTGGCTAAGGTGCTTGACTCTCTCGCAAGTCGCTGGGTACATCACTGCATATATATCTGCCTGACCGTCTGCTGCGGTCAGCAAGTTTTCCGCAGACATCCTATTTCGAAATCCAAACATTCAAATTTCCAGATCAATCCGGTCATACCTCTCGGTCCAATTACTCTGCCACCCTACCACGATATACAAATTCTATATACTCTTCCAACATGTCTTCGACTTGCTCACTAGACTGCGATTTCCTGGACGAGGAACTGCCGTCATACGAAGAAGTCTCACTTCCTCCAAATGTCACCATTGAAGAAAGAGAGGTTTCCTCAGACGACGAAGACGACGACTACGAACAATCAGAACCAAGAAACACGGTCAAGCAAAGCACAAAATCATTTGCCAGTCTAAAGTCATTCCTGTCGGGCTCAATTGCTGCGTCGGCCGAGTTTCAGAAATCAACAATCACATTCGACCAGTCTGCAGCGACTACTCGTCCCAAGTCAGACCGTAAACCGTCGTTCAAGCGTGAGTACACACCGCTCGGCATGAAACATCCTTGACTTGATACTGATTTTTCGTCAGTCGCTCCTATCCAAACATCAACGCTCCAATCGCGCAGGAACGCCATGCGTTGTTCAACGTTGCAGATGAACAACGCTGTTTAGTGTTTCAGCCGTGACTCGACGGATTTTCTTTTTTTTTTTGGATGTCAATTATCATGACCGACACGAATCTGGGTTTTGGCATATGCAGGACAGCGTTCCTCTGGAGTTTTCATTTACTTCTGTTGTTCTTCTCGGATACCCAAGCATGGCAGGAACCAGCATTGTTTTCTCTTTTGTTGCGATTTCTGTTTTCAGGGTGGTTTTCAGATGTGTGAAAATGGAAGGAATTAGGGTGTTCAGACAAGGATGAAAGAAGAGTGCTCGAACGGCTGATGGTGTCTTGGATGCTCTGTATAGCTTAGCTTATTGTCTATGTGTACAACAGGTCTTTGTGACCATTTGTGTGGTTCAGCATTCAAGCAGCCTCGTCCATTATCCGATATTTGCTAGCCTGTGTGACCGTCTATCGTATCTCTAGCGTTGTCTGCTTTCAAAACCCTGCTCCAGGACCTGGATAAGTTCATCCAGTCTGTGAGTGGGTCAGCTTGCAAGACATGAGTCACGTATTCCATGAATTGCTTACCGGCTAATGACCAGGTCAGTTCTGGGGTCTTTCTCAAGCTCTTCCTTGCCTTCACTCCTGAGCAGCACCGTTGCGGCACCTGCATCGTGACCAGCGATGATGTCGTCGATGCTGTCTCCGACCATTATCAAAGGAATCGGCCGTTTTGCAACTGGACGTCCATCGTCTGCAACATCCGACTCGCCAATGATACCCCACTGCTTTGCAATATGCAAGATTCCAGCGGGAGAAGGCTTGGGAGGGCGAAAGTCTCTGGTGACAATCGGAGCAAAAGGATTGATGTGACCCGGGAGGTGATTGGAAAGGAGATGCTCGACAGGCGTGTTGAAGTTTCTGGTGCAGATCCCCTTTCTGATGTCGTTGGCGTCCAGATGTTCCATCAACGATACCAAGCCCGCCTGAGGAATCTGCTTTGCCATGGCTTCACGCTCGATGTCTTCGATCTTCTTGTGGGCTTCTTCCTGCTCGGTTCCAGATAGGCTGTATACATGATCCAAGATGTCTTCTCCCTTGGTTATGCCTAGACTCTCGCGCATGCGCGTGAACATGTAGTTCTGCGGCCTGGAAGAATGTTAGTCAAGAACACTTTCATTGTGATGCAGCATTCTCGTTCAGGGCTCCTGCCTTTCTGATACACAGAGAGCAGTGCACTCACTCGCATAACGTTCCATCGACGTCAAAAACAATCCCCTTGAGCACCATGTTGCCGTCGATGGCGTCATGACCTTTACCTTTGCTCAATGGCGCAAAGCGTCTGGTAGGATGAGCACTTGACATTGCAAACGTTCTGGTGTGTTTCGATGCCGTGATCCAGACTGATGTGCGACGGAAGAGAACAGACATGAATTGTTGATGTTGCATGTTCAAGAAAGATGCATGGCCAAGCTTGATCAATGATCTGCAGATAGACCCCCAGCTTTTTGATAGACGATTTACCATCCTGCTTCTCTTGCAAGAAATGGTCGAAAGACCGCTCTCTACGAACATTTTGAATGTCTAGAGAATCGATGGAGATGATATCGAGATATCTTCCTTGTGGACGGAAGTGGAGTGGTCGTGCTGATATCGAACACCAGCACATCTTCCGGACATCTCTGTCAATATGGCCTCCTCTATTCAACGATACGCTCCAAAGTACACCACACATCTTGTATGGCTCATTTCTCACTTTTGCCTATTTGACCGGCCATCTTCTCGGAAAGTAAATTGATCTTTGAGATGATGTCCTTCTCAGTATAATTAGATTCTGTAGTATAATTAGATTCTGTTTTCTAGATCTTGTTTGTCGTCCTAAAAGCAGTGCTCAGAGATTGGCGAATGCAAATATTCGATTCCTAGCTATTTCTGCGTACGACTGCCCAGATAGGACGAATGTCAGCGGATCATAAGGTCACACACAATCTTGCAATCAGATCAGTATACAACGAGCTCCTGCTTGACAGACAACCCTGGCTTCTCCTACGAGATCTAACGAACACACAAAGCGATTATTCATGGCTGGATAGCTCTAGAATCAATGATCATGACACAAGAAAATCGTCTTGATCAAAATGTAATACAATAACAAAGAGCTTTCTCGCGCGCCAGAACTCAAAGCTTGCACATTGCGGTATCGAGCGAGAAATAGTCCCCTTGTGGCTAGTGCCTCTTGTCAGGTGACGATGCACATCTGAAAGAGTAATTTCACAACTTTATGCCACTTCGAAAATGCATGTACATATGCATGCATCTTTCTGTTTTATGTGACATTTTTGGGGAATGATGACCATTGCTTTCTTAGCAGTAGTAAACGAGTTGGTGTGTACCTTGCAAAGAGAGGTAAGGTTGTGGCATGGCAGAACGGGTGTGGCTTAGCTATACCGATGAACTTTTTTGCGGAGCGGACAACATGTTGCATGCTCGAATACAGACGCAGGATCAACTACGTTATGAGGCGCAAGAGACCCTCAATCAAGGTGGGAGGGGAGCATCACTGGCATTGTGGGTTCAACGCGTGTTCAAAAAAAAAATTAATTTGGCGAATCATTTGGAAGTGATCAACAGGGGAAGACGGCAGACTTGAGAAGATCAACAAAAGAACCCAAACGACTATACGGTGGGAGGAGCGTCTAATGGTTGATTTGAAGGTAGACTAGTGGCCTTTTTTGAATTGACTATTCTGGCAGATAAAGCAGTATTATTGATTGGTATCTTTTGATCAAGGAATTCTGAGCCGAGTCGGCAGGGACTTGAGAAGGGAGAAAAAAAGTAATAGTCGAAAGCAGATGGATCATTGATCATCGACCTCGGGGTTGAAAAGAGCGATACGCATGCGGTGAAGCTGTGAAGGTTGTCAGAGGATTAAATGAAAGTGTGATGGTCTAGATTCAGAATGCTTACAGCAGGGAGCTTGGGTACAACTACGGCAAGAGTAGCCATGAAATTGATCATAAAGTATGCAATGTCATAATGCGTGTAGTGAGTGCTGACGAGGAAGAGGATGATGGGGACGCTGAGCAGGAACTTTTTGGCAGGGGTGTATTGGTCGCCGCTGTCGATTTGCTCCCACATGTTCAGATTGTCATAGGCACCGGCATTGAACTCGAAGGGCACGCCTCGTACCCAGTGGAACATGAGAAAGGAGCCGGCCATGTATGAAATGTTTGTGAGGGTCCATGATGTTTCTTGTGAGATGTTCGGGACAATGTCGAAGATGATTTTGAGGAGGGCGATGAGGACAAAGTGGATGGCCCAGGCACCTGCAGGCAACGTGTCAGTAGGCGGGCGAAGTCTGGTGGGTTGCGGTCGAGCAGAAACACACCTTTGGCATTGACCCATTCCGAGTTGAGGTTGGGCAGGGCGGCCTGGTCGCTGATGTGCTCGAGGGACTCAGGGGGCTCGGTGTACATCAGACTGCTAGACCGTCTCCTCCGTGCCGCCTTGGTGTCCATGGTGGAAGGCGCTCTGTCTGTGTGTCTCCTCTGGTTGGGCGGGCGATTCGTGTCTCCGGCGAAGGTCAGGCCGGACGAGGGCTGCAAGAGTGTGGAAGACAGCTTGGCGGTGTTTGCTGGTGCTGCTGCTGATGCAGCTGCCGGTGCGACGGAGGGGTGTGGAATCGTGGCGGAGATGGGCGCACTGCTGCACCGAGACGAACAAAGAATCGGGAGGGCGAGGTTGTTGGGAAGGGCAACGACGCAGTTCTGTGGTCAGCGGAGAGACAAGTCAGACAGCTGCTGGCTGGGCCAAAATGATAATACTGTATGATGCGAAGGGTCCAGAAAGTAAAGTCAAAGGCTCAAGATTCAAGAGCCAGGAGGTGTGGCGGTGCTAAGCAATTCCAGCGTCCCCAGATCTTGACGGCCCTCGTCACGTACGATTATTATTTCTGCACAAACATGACAATCACATCCACTCTGCGGGTCCCGCTTGCAGACTTTGCATCGTCTTCCCTTTCTCTCGCTACTCGTTCGTCTTTGACTCATTCTTTGCCTCATCTGCATGCTGCTTAAACAGACTTTCTTTATAGGTGAATACAGGAGGGAAGCGAGATGACTCTCCTTCACCTACGGTTGCTGACTCCTGGAGTCCAACTCTGTGGCTGCCAGTCATCTCCCGGGTTGCCCTTTGGTGCTTGCTTCCACGGGTTTGCGTCCTTGTCTTTGGCTCTGCCTTTGAATCTGCCCTCATCTGTAGGCTTGCCCTTCGACGAAGCCTCTACCTCTCCTTCATCAACTACCGCGCTTCTCACGCCTTCATTCTGCGTGGGCTCTGTTTGGTTGTTGTGCATGTATCCTGCAGGGTCCTGTACACCTATAGCTGGAGCAGGCTGCTGTTTTGAAGGTGCATCCAAGAAAGATTCTTGACTTGCCCAGCGAGCATCTGCCTCGGCTGCGAGTTGACGCATCTGTGCCTGTCTCGAGACCTCGTATTGTTGCTCCTGAATGGTAGGAGCCTCTGGGCGGACCTGGCGCAACCACTGGTGCCATTGTGCTAGAGAAATGGGGTTAGAATGGCCTCACAGGACATGATGAGCTACTGTGGCGTACGTGAGATTTTGACATCTGCATAATGTCCTTGGGAGCTGTATTGTACAATTCTTCTCAAACGACCAGCGTTGATGGCGTCTTTGAACTCCCAGAAAGTATTGCCCGAGAGATCAGCGCCTGCGATGAGATGCGGTCAGCAATGTCAAGGCGGTGATTTGATAATTTCTTGTTATTTACTTACCAACAAGCCACTTCTTTCGCCACGGCAGGCGCAGGCTCTTCCACTTGAACCAGGCTTGCCTGATGGCACCCGGTTGCTTCGGCGGCATGTTGATAGGTGGGATCACGTCAAGGTGAAAGGGCAATGGAGCATGTTCAAAAGCAAACCATGAAATGAAACGGATGCAGCATGGTTGATGACGAAATGATGCCGAGGTGCATGCACAGACGCGAGGTGCAATCCAAACATTGTCAGGCAGCCTTGAAACCCTCGTCCTTTACCCCTCGACCCCAATCCACTTCTGTCCTCATCCTCGCCATGGCTTCTGTGTCGTCGCTCGACCAGGATATGCGCAACTTGCGCATGTCCAAATACACCCCACAAGCCGCCAACGAAGTCCGCTCATGGATCGAACACACGCTACGCGAAACCCTCCCACAAGGCGACCTTCTTCAGCATGTGCTCAAGGACGGCGTCGTCCTGTGCAGACTCGCAAACCTCGCTCTGCCTCCTCCAGGACTCAAGTTCAAGAAGTCCGCCATGCCCTTTGTCCAGATGGAAAACATCTCGCACTTCCTCCGTGCATGCGAATCTCCTCCGCTGAACATGCCCGCCCACGACCGCTTCCTGACCGTTGATCTGTTCGAGTCCAAGGACCCTGCCCAAGTCTTGCAATGTATCAGCGCCTTTAGTCGTGTCGCCCACGCCGTCAACCCTGCCAATTTCCCCAACACTCTCGGGCCCCAGAGGAGTGCTACACTGAGTCCCGCCGCTACTGGCCCTGGTCCAAGAGCCGCTCCACCGGTGCCAGCCAGTCCCCTTACCACGAAGCCCTCCTTTGCCGTCCCTTCCGCCAGACCCATGAGTCCCGCTCTCAGTGGAGCATCCTCGGGCTCACGCGCATCCGAGAACAATCTGAAATCATCGCGAGGCACAGTTAGTAGCTGGACCAAACCAGGTGATCGTGGAAACACTGCTCCAGCTTGGAACATTGCTCAATACGGCTACATGGGCGGTGCCAGTCAAGGCAACCAGGGTGTCATGTTTGGTGGCAGGAGACAAATCACCACCGCCGCACCTCACGTCCCTGGCCAGGGAGAATCTCCCTACGAAAAGAGACGTCGCGAGAGAGAAGCAGAAGAGGAACGTCTGAGACAAGAGGCCGAAGATGCTGAATACAAGAGAAAGACCGAACGAGAGGCCGAGGAAGAACGCCATCGCATCGCCGAGGAACAAAAATGGGAAGACGAGGCTCGTCGCACCAGAGAGCAGGAGAGACAACGTATCCTCGAGCAGAAACGGCAGTGGGAGGAGCAAGAGCGGAGATGGAAGATTGAGGAAGAAGCTCGTCAAAGAGAGCAGGAAGCAGACACGGCCGACATCAACCTCAAAGGACAGTATTTGAGCCAGCATAAAGACGATCAAGGTGCTCGCAGATCAAGCGCGCACGAGGACACACCCGAGAGGTTGAGAGTTCGTGAACTCGAAAAGCAGCTCGAGGAAGCACGCGAGCGTGAACGTCAATACCAACAGGAGCGCGAGGAGCGTGTACGTCAGAACAGCATACACTCTCGACCGTCTACCGCAAGGTCAGAACAGGAATCAGACCCCATACCCAGAGCACCATCCCCAAAGGACAGTGATGTATCTTGGGCGCCGGTAGAGGATGAAGTTCTTAACAGAAAGGTGCCCGATATGCCTCTTGGCTCATCACGACCCCTCCCAACACCAGCATCAAGGACCCTACCTGAACGTACAGCGTCTCCGGCCGGGCCCCGTCCTTTGCCAGATCCTTCAGCGTATCGCCCTGCTTCGCCAGCTCAGACACGCACAGATCGCTATCTTGCAGAAAACCCGGCACCAGCGGCATCGAAGCCCGTCAGTCATCAGCCACGAGAGATGGGCTTCACTTCGACCTACGAAGAGCAAAACGACAGAGACCGTCGTATTGCATCACAACAGAAAACCAAGGCCGGAGGATGGGCCTCGAAATCACTATTGGAACGCGAAATGGAACGTGAAAGGGAAAGACAGCGAGAATGGGAAGCGAATCAACAAGCGACCAAAGAGGCTGCCAAAGACATGAGTCAAGGAAGCGGTGCAGGTCAGAGCTGGGATGTGCACCAATACGGTTACATGGGGGGAGACAGTCAGAACCGAGGTAGCAGTTCGGGCAGTGGAATCGGGTTTGGTGGTAGACGTCAAATCATCGGTCCTCGTCCTCCGCCGGGATCATGAGGTAGATGCTAAGAAGTTTGTGTGGTTAAAATAACGATGTTGGCATGGGACATTCGAAACAATTAATGATGGCTGTACATAGTAGAGTTTGAATGGACGTGGCAACATCGATGGACCGTCTCGACCTGAGCAGCATATGAACAGATCAAACGCTGTTCGACTGTAGTGTATAACAGGATTCGACAAGTGGCCCAGTTTCGAAAGGCTCAGAAAGCCATGAGTGCGTGGTCGTGGATGCCAGGGTCATGCCGTTGGCATTATCTGAATTGTCTATCATACTCTTTGTGTACCAACGCATTGTTCGTTAGGCATCTTACTCTGGTGGGCGCACATGGTAAATTACATGAATCGTGATGTCTTGTTTCCTTCACCAGAAAGGCCCTGGTGTGGTGTCAAGTTGCAAACTCGTGAATGTGAAGCTCGACTTTTTGGTCAGCCATGTGCTTTACTCAGTATAAGCAATGTACTCAAAAACTCGCCCATCGCCTGGAATTACTTTCAAGTGGTCTTTGGTCATCACGAGAGAGCACTGCCATCTCAAGTCTTTGAGATTGACAGATCATCCATCACAAACAATGCCATGTTGCCCCATGAGTCAGCTCTGAAGAGTACACATCTTTTATTGCTACAAATACATGTCAAGCTATCTATACACAATTCCACAGCGAGACCTCTCCTCCAATCACCTTGCATACCTATTTAGTGACATTGGCAGTGACAAAGTTGAAAGAGTTGCCAAAGTTGCCCTTCTGAGTGCTAAAGTCGCTCCTGGTGCCCAAGGTCTTTGTTCTTCCCAGCAGCTTCTCGACCAAACGGTAAGCGGCACTGGGAGCATACTGAGGGATCATGTGACCAGAAAGCTGTACAGAGGCAAAAGTAAGACCACGCTCAGTGTGCCAGGCACCTTGAACACCTGCACCTGCGAGATCGCCCTGGTTGAGTTCGGAGTGGTAAGGGACAAAGAATTCCTGGTAATCCTGAGGCCCTTTGCTGAAGCCTTGGTGACCGCCCCAGGTCATGTTCTGAATTGCCATGAGAGTGCCGTTGAAGCTGATGATGTAGTCCAATACACCCTGGCCGATGATGACGTTGTTGGTGTGCTCGATGACCTTGGGCAGAACACTGAGACTGGTGTACTCGCTGGTGTCCTTGCGGAGAACACCACCAGCGCATTCCTCCCATTCCTGGACAGGAGCATTGATGGCCTTCTGCACGTCCGTTCTGTTGAAATAGATCGAAACTCCTTCGGGAAGGTAGTCGAAGCTACCGGGGAAACCGAGAACATCGTAGAGCAGAGGGCAAGTGGTGGCTACTTGGTAGATATCAAAGCATGGGTTGACGAGGCTGACGGCACTGAAGATGTCGTTCCAGAGCTCGCAGCCGGGCATACCATAATCCACGTTGGGAGGACTGGGCAGAAGACCCTTGGGCGGGAAGGTGAGAGCCTCCTCCATAAAGGCGGTGTAACCACATGCATCTGCGCGCTTGTGGATATCGTCCATGAAGGTTTGGTTCAAGTTGAAGAGACCAGACCAGTAGTCCACAAAGGCCGTGGCAGGGATATCCTGCAGTACAACATCGTAACTGATCGAGGGGTCGTAGATCATGATGCCGTGAACATCATACAGAGCCGAATTGTTCTGGTTGATGAAGTGATCGGCAATGTACGGCACGTACATGCCGGCGTAACTCTCTCCGGTAACATAGACCTTACGGTGCTGCAGACCGAACGTTTCTACGAAGTTTTTCCAGAATCCAGCAAATTGCTCGGCGACCTCCTCCTCGCTCGTTGCAGAAGGCGTGGCACCCTTTGACGAGAAACCGGTGCCGGCAGGTTGTTCGATGTAGATCACTGATGTAAGGTTGCTCCAGCTATAGTTATTCTTGACAGGCTTGTAAGTGCCATACTGCCAGAGAAAAGGTCCGTTTTCCTGAAGCAGACCCTCAAGACTGCTGCAGCCGGGACCACCGTTGAGCCAGATGAGAATCTCATCATCGGCATGGCTGTTCTCAGAGGGGAAGAACCAGAAGTAGAGCTCACTGGCGTTCTTTTGGGACGAGATAGGCAAAAGACCAGCATAACTTTCACCTAGAGAAATGCGTCAGATTATTACATAAAGACACATATCTCGGAGCATCTCTTACCAATGTCGAAATCGACGTCAGGGATCTTGGTGCCATCGACAGCGAACTCTATAATATTTGTCAGTATATTTTACTCTTTTTGTGTGCACATCAGCTACAGAATAATCGAGCTCCATCCTCAGCAATGTCAAAGAGGCACGATATTTTGGGATGGTCAGATCTCAATAGATACGTCTAGCATTATGCCTGCCGATAGCTCTCTTCAACAACGCTGAAACTCGGCAAGACTTTCTGTGCAGCTATGTGACACAGACGTGGGATGATTATACATACTGGTAGTGTTACTGTTTTGAGGAATGATGTGCTTCTTCTTCTTAGAAGAAGCTCTCTTGTCAAGGCCGACAGCAGGCAGACCACCGGCAGGCTCACGACGCATACGCTCAGGCAGCTTCTTGTTAGCATGCTGAGGGCTACGCCCGGCAATTGCACCAGCAGCAAAGAGCAGAGTCGAGATCACAGAGGCCTTCATCTTGTGTCAAAAAAGAACGGTGGTGACTACTGGCATTCTAGATACAGGGCTTACATGATGCTTTTATATTCGTGGTGTGGAAACAAGCAAGCCTACGGATAAGAGAATACGATGCCGGATAGCCAAACGATCGACAGCTCTCGTATGTTCAATTGCTTGATGGAAACATGAAATGATAAATCATGGCATACGACAGGACGGCGGAAGGATCACATTCCGTTCCTTGCATGATAAACACACATCTGCCTTCTGCAAGCAGCCTAGTTTGGGACGGGAGCACTGTCCAGCGAGCCCACACACTCCGCAGAATAAAGAAGCTTGGTTGCGATAAGCAAACTTTGGCATGTTCCGTTCATAGCCGCACACCGGCCGAGGATTGGGAACGTAGTGCCAATCTGAAGGCTTCATGAAGCTAACAAAAGCCCATCAAGTCCCGTGTCGGTCGAGGCATATTTTCCCCAAAGCCTCACTGCGGAAATTTCTCTCATATGATACTCCGTACAATGTCCTCGACTGTTCGATCAAGTTGCCTGAAAAAGCTTCATAATTTGCAGAGTAGGCTAGGTAGCGACCGACTATCATGATGGTCCCGATCGAAGCATAAGGTCAAGCAGCTAGAAGCGGAACGTAAAAGCATGCCGCTCCATAAAAATTCTTGACGAGAAACAATGCTTGGTCTCTATCATGAGGTTCAAGACTTGAAGATTCATCAACTGGGAGCTGCATGGTCACATATTCTACCAAGGCATAGCCCTGGAAGTCAATCTGGTTTTGATCCCTGAGGAAAACCACCGACGAACCAATTTTTGTATCAATAATATCTAAACACGGTCTAACCATAGGTAGCCGAGTTTCCCAGTGCTCTCAATTTCCTTCCAACCGCTCCATATTCCATCATGGTTCGCCTTGTCTTTCGGCCCAGACCGTGCACTTTCACAATCTTCATCAATTCTGTTGTTGCATCGCGAGGTCCAACAACTTGTCCGCCAGAACTGTCCCAAGTCCGGTCACGGGATCCCAGCCCTTTGCAGAACGCCAGCTGGCAGTTGGATCCCAAGGATATAGATCTTCACGACAGCCATAACTACTTCCGTTGGCGATGTCTTTGAGTGCTTGGCGGCCTTTGGAATAGAGGAAAGGGTTCATAAGGCCTAGAGGTTGCTTGCCAGCACCGATTAGAGCAGAATTGATTTGTCCAATGATACCCGCAACCGAAGGCGCTGCGGCGGAAGTGCCTTCGACAAGACACTCTTGTGAGTTGTCGAATATGGTGTAACGATCCATTCGAGCAGAAATGTCGGGAAAACCTCTTCCACTGGCATTGTAGGAACTAGAACGCGCACGAGTGCTGATATAGGCCTCGACAGCATCATTTTGCCAGACAGGACGTTCAAAAACATTGGAGAAGCCCCCAGCGGAATCCCGCCCAGCTTTCTCTGGGTGAACAGACATGGTACCTCCAACAGATGTGACGTACGGACAAGTTGACCACAGATCTGGATCGAATCTTTGTTCGCCGCCATGGTTGCACTTTCTGCCGGGCTGAAAGCAAGAGTCAGCATGATGAAATTCGTTTCGTGGAAAAGACAGATATGAAAGATGATTACTCACGCCATGATTTCCTGAGGCAATCAAGGTCGTTACTCCTCTCATAGCAAGCTGACCAAACATTTCGCACATCTTGCGAACCAAAGGCCAGGAGCTTCTATCGACCGACGATTCATACGATCCATACGACTGCGGGAGAGAACCGTCCGGCTCGGCCAGTAAATACGCAAGGACGTCGATACAAGCCGTCAGGAGATCGATAGGCGAGGTGTTGTTACTCTGGTCGGTGCTATAATACTTTACAGGCACTGGAAAGCCCATCGACATGGCGTACTGTACATTGAGATTGGCCTCGGTGTGGTCGTAGCCAGTGAAGCTTGTCTTGTTGCCTTTGACATAGGCAAAAGTGAAGTTCGAACCAGTGAGGTACGGCGCGTACCGCTTCGAGAACGAGACAAGGTCGTTGTACTGAGGATACTCGTCTATAAAGCCGGCGATGCCGATGAAGCCGTTGGCAGAGTTGTTCAGAGACGGAACGTGGTAGAGATCCTTTAAACATGAGGGTGTTGTGATGGATTTACAGCTATCTTGATCGGTCGCCGCTGCCCAAGCCAGATTTTGGTTGATATCTGCACACCAGACAGATTCTCGAGGAGTTTTGAGTCCGGGGAAGTGTGTCGTTGGCTGAATTGTGTCAATATAGCTGGAGCCAAGCAGTCAGCAGGGTTCTCGAAGAGGAGAGTGGATCAAGTACGTGGCAATGTCGTCGGGCAAAGAGTAGTGCTTTGTCCTGATGGTGCGGCCGGCTGTGGTACGACGATGATACAGCTTGAAGGAGGAGTCAAGCAATCGGTCGGCTGTCAGGACGTCTGTTGTGAATTTGATCCACTGACCGTCATCAGCAACGTCAGCTTGAGGCACACCAGAGTCTCTCAACCACTGCAAGACGGCCTCAGTTGCGGTGGCGTTTGGTCTCAGCAGAGTCTGGAGTTGGTCGCGGGTGAGGTAATCTGCATAGCGGGAATTGCCTGGTGTCGAGATGTTTGCGATCGTCGCCTCGAATAGTGGTCTGTCGGGAGGAGCCATGGCAATAGACAGTGTGATGCGTTCGTATGGTGAGGGAGATGCGACTTCAGACCAATCCCGAGGTGGTGATTCCATGTGCTCGATTAGTTTGCTGCTCGCGCCAGCAAAGAGCGCGCAAAGTGGCCAAAAATGCATGGTAATGATGATGACGATGAAGGGAGGGGATGTCGGATGATGGATAACAATCAGATAGTTGATGATGAGAAAGAGAAGAAGAGGACGAGGAAGAAGCTGCCCTCATCATTTGACAGAAGGCAGGAACGACGCATCCATCTCTTTTTCAACACTTGATCAGAATATATCATCGAAAGAAGGTGCCCTGATGGAAATGATGTCTGTCATTCCATACACATCCTTCTCAACACTTCATCAGCCATCATTTCCATCAGGGCACATTCTCTCGATGATACAAACGACATGTTCTGCACCACTCTGCGCCGCCGCTCGTCTTTTGTCTCTGTCGTTCCTCTGTTGACTTCATCGTCTGGACTAGCCATCAAAGGTACAGTACAGTCCCTAGGCAATACGACTTGGCTGAGCGACTCGTGACACCTGACCGTCGATTCTCAGAGTCATTGCTGGAAACGCACGACATTGCCTTGCCTCTACCCAATTATCCAAAGGGCACCCGTGATCTGAACTCGACCCGAACACTGCGCTTGCTTCTGCTATCGCCTGATAACATGTCAGAAGCAAGATTGCCAGCAACTCTCTCACGTATTCAACACTTTGTTGCCCTAACCGGAGGTCTCGACCTTGCCATCGTCATGTCACTCTCGACATCCAGACCTTTCTCATCCGCGAAAGAACTCCTCGACGCTCATCAGACGCATCCACTTGACGGAGTGCGCAGTTACGCTCTTCTCCAAGCCGAGTTTTTGGAAAGAACAGACCTACCGTGGATACCAATCTTGCCACTTGCAACATTGGACGGTCTTGTCGAACTTGTCAAGACGCACGCGCAGTCAATCAGCCGACCAAAGCCCAAACCTTCGTCTGCCATCGGTCCATTGGGCATGCTGGCTCACAGTACCCTTGAATCACCATTGCCCTCTCTGACTGTCGACCTGACGTGCGATCTGTTCTCTTCCCTGAGTCATGTGGCGCAAGCTGCCATTGATCATCGCACCACACCCGTGTATGATTCAGAAGGTCTCGCATCGTCCGATGACGCTCTACAAAGCGATCAAGCCAAGTTCGACTTCCTGGCAGAACAATTAGATAAGGACGCAGTCGAGAGCATGATATACTTCTGGCGCGAGGAGTATGCTGTCGAGTAGCCCGATACGAAATGGTAGAATTCCTTTGCGATCATCAACATATGCTCATTTTGCTTTGATGCTTGCTCATCTACAATCGACAGCTTTCGTTATGTATTTTTTCCTCTTCATCCTGAGTTTTACCTCAGCTGGTCTCTTATTTCGGAAGTGACAGCCTTGATTCTGTTTTCCTTGCCCAAGGCGCCCTTTTCGGTGCTCTGCACCAGTCCGCCAATATCCTTTGCCTGCGCCACTTCCTTTCTGAACTCAGCACCGAGAGACAAAAGGGTACCAACTGCAACGAGTGCCCTGTAAACAGCTTCGCTGTCGCCGTCTGGTTTGACCATGCTCAACGCTGCGTTCACAATCGCTGCCGCGCGTTGTTCTCTAGCTTTCGATTCCGACGCAGGCGCGCCAGATGTCAACAACACTGCATAGTTGATGTACAAGGTCGCAACTGCTGTGGCAAGGTTTTTGTTCGAAGTATCCGAGAACGGTCGAGTGGAGGTGATGATGTCTTCGAAACAACCGTCGGCAATCAGTCTACCTTGATCGGTCATGAAGAGATTTGCAAGAACGCGAACAGCCAGCATTGTGTTGTTGGGCTTGTCGCCGTGTGCATCAAAAACACCACTCTTGCTAAGAGTGTCGACGATAGTGCCATCGCCGCCGCTAGTGTGCATCGCAAAAGCAGGCGCTACAGCACAAAGTCTCAGTAAGTCGATGCCTGGAAGGCGGTTCCCCGATGGCCACTGCGTAGCGACCCTGAGAGCTGCGGACAGCTGATCGGCTTGAGGCTTGGGATCCTTAGGACTGGATTGTAATTGCGCAACGAGATTGTCCAGTGCTTTCAGCTCGTCTGACGACAGAGCGAGGTCTGCCGACATGGTATCATTGAGCTCGCCAATCTTCTTGCGAATCGCGGATAGATTTGCTGTTGTGATGGAAAGATATTGTGTTTGAGGCAAAGATCGTGTACGGTTGTCGACTGATGGTTGAGGGGCACCGGCCTCGCCAGGACGATAGCGACTCTCAGTGCCCCATGGATCCGCACCGGGTGCCTGAGTTTGCTGCTGTGAAGACGACCCAAGTGTTGCTCCCTGAGTGTTGGTGGTAATGAAATTGGCGACTTGATCGAGATAACTCATCGGTAGCTCGTTGTTAGCGATAAACTTGCTTGCAACATCGTATGGATTCTGGCCAATGTTGTATGGCAGCTTCAAAGGTGGCGCACCATCCTTGATATCAACGTCAAAGACAAAGTCATAGTCCTTACCCTCGTGAGTCACCTTGCGACCACTGCTGGCGGCTGCATCAACCACGGTGCCAACCTATGAAGGAAACATTAGTATCAGGTAGAACGAATGGGTTCGAAGGTCGCTTACGTTGATCCATTGTTGAGCAGCCGATGACCAAGTGTGAGCTGTCACACTACCATCTTCCTCTCTGATCATCTGAACCTGACCCTCTTTGGTACCCGACTTTTGTTGCAAAAATTCTACCTGACAGTCAGCGATGCTGTTGTTTGCTTTGGAAGAGGTGTAGGTGTACCTGGACCAGGAAGCTGCTCTTTATTAATCTGTTGACCTTCGCCAGCTGTCTGTTGTGGTATCGAAGACGAGCTGACACTCTCATCAAATGCGCGCAAAGCCTGTAAGTCAGGTCAGAACGAGCACATGTATAAAATGGCAATTACCGACCTCAGCATCTGCGTGGCGGCTGGAATCTCTGCTGAATATGCGAATCACCTTGTCGCTGGCACCGGTGATTATGTCGCCGGTCTCAGGGCAAACAGACACAGCCCATACCGAGATTGCCGGATGTGTGATGGTCTGAATGCAATCGGTACCTTGCCACACTCTCACGGTTCTGTCTTCGCCAGAGCTGACGAGATGACCACTGGGGAGGACAGCGAGGGCGTAGATGAAGGACGAATGACCGTAAAGTTGCGCAACCTCGACGCCATCGAGAGTCCAAAGCCTGATGACTTGATCATTGCCGGCAGAGGCGAAGGCAGCGCCAGAAGGGTGGCCAGAGGGCAGCTTGCAAAGAGCGCGTACAACATCGGGCAGACCAGAAATGGTTTGGAGAAGCTTTCCAGTGACAGAAAATATGCGAATAGCCTTGTCAGCACAACCTGTGATGACAGTCTTGTCGTCATATATCATGACAGCCCAGACAGCGGCATCGTGTCCCTTGAACTCAGCAGTACACTCGCCCTTGGAGATGCTCCACACTCTTGCTTGTGTATCCCAGCCACCACTGACCAAAGTATCGCCATCGGCGGAGGCATCGAGAGAGCAGACGTTGTTGGCGTGGCCGATGAGCAAGCGCTCAGCGTCGGTATCTGCGGTCTGGAAGGGCTGGCGGACGTCAATGATGGTGTCTTTTCCGGCCGAGATCAAGAGACCATCCGGATGTTGCGAAGAGGGAGCGGCATAGGTCAGCGAGTTGATGAAAGAGGTGGCCTGGACAGCGATCGTGTCGTCGTAGGTCGGAGGATTGGTCGACGTGAGGAGCCATCGTCGGACAGTGCCATCGCGCGAGGCCGAGAAGACATGGCGAGACGAAGGGGACACAACGGCGCGGACCTGAGGGGGTTGACAGTCAGCGCTTGGGTTCTTTGGTCTCGCCGTGGCGCCCACTTACGTCGTCTTCGTGCCCTTTCAGAGACGCCGACAGCTTGAATACGCCGGCCATGGTGGATTTGAGGTTCGAGAGGCGTTGGAGGGTTGCAGACTGCTCGTAGCGGTCAAGATGTTGGTTGGCTCTCAGCCAAAGCTGTTGCTTGCACATGCTCGCTGCTCGTCACGACGCTTGACCATGACATCACCCCATGTCACTTTCACAGCTGCTTGGCTTTGATTTTCACTGCGCAACCATTCCACCGTGCTGATATCTGGCTCGCTCATTCTGTGACCGACCAGAGTACTGTATGCGTTTCGTCCAGGTCAATCTTGAGCTGCTGCATGTCCTCTAGAGGGATCTGCAGTGCAGCTGCTCATCTCTCTAACCACTGCCTAGCTGGATTCACCCACTCACGATCAACAAGACTCCTACGTGGTTCTTTCTGGATATCCACCGGCATCAACGACGTTCTACTGGAGAGCGAGGCCTGTTCGACTTAGCTGAACATTTGATAGTGGACATCGATCGGACTCATCGCGACCGCATGCCAAGCGCCCGCAGAATACGATTACACGACATCAGGACACGACTTAGGACAGCTGCATTGCTAGCTCTGTGACTCTTCAATTCAAGCTCAAGTCACCTTAGGCCAGAAGTAATTACACTTCCAAACGTCCGCCTGGAAATTGCATTGGAAGTTGCTGTAGTGTTCCATTTCGGAAATTGCTGAGGAGAGATTCTTCGGACTTTTCCCCTCGGGCTTCCAGGCTCTTTTGCTGTTGTCTGAGAGTTCTGCATTCGACTACTTCACATTTCGATTAACGTTTACATGAGATGTTTGCCGTTGAGTCAACAGATCATCCCCTTTTCCATCGAGCCGAGACAAAACTAATTTGCAAGAGGCGACTTCTTTGATGATGGCCGATCATTTCGATGCATTGATCTCGAAGAATGCTCAAGGACTTGCAGTGAAATGTCGAGCAGGCAAAGTGGTGTAATTAGGAACGTTTGCCTCTTCGAACAAACTCTCTCGGCCAATGAGTTGAATGATTAAGACTCGAATGATTAAGACTATACACACCACCTGCATACCAAGACGCCTCTTTTGGCGTAAGGCTGTGTAAGGACCACAAATCGGGTCATCGAGTCTGTGCAACAAACATATCTTGGGTTCAAGATGTGCTGTCCCAGATTCCACGTTTCGAGGTTTGTTGCCAATGCATTCAGCATGTGTGCATGTTTCAGCAACCCTAGGCAGAAAGTGAATGAGCAGGCGACAGACAGCGGCACCTCTTTTGGTGGCTCTAACCACGACCACGGTCCACACATGGCGTTCTACCTCTGCCTCGAGTCGTCCACGTGCAGAAGCCCTGCCGCTGGCACGCGACTTGCAAGGACCCTGCAGCAGCAACGTTCGGTTCTCGACCACTTCCGCATGATGCCAGAAGATCATCTCCACATAGCACAGACTGCCAGCTCTTTTGCCCTTTCAATTCTTCACACTCAAAGATACACACTGTTCCTGTTCCTGTTAATGTTCTTTTGTGGGATTTTATAATTCAGACACTCTGTGTACTCTGTTGCAAGTTGGTGGAACAATTCCATTTGTGTTGTCAAGTACTTTCGCCTAGCCTTGTCAAGCCACGGGAGATGGCGCCGGGAGTGTACTCGAGTAGGTGGGAAGTAGAGTAGGTAGGCGAGTGCCAGCCAAAACCTACTAGTCGCCTTTGCTTCAGCCTATCAAGCAGAGGCCGAGTTTGTTCAGGAGCTGCGTGCAAGACAAACCACAAAGTCGGCCAACCCGTATGCGAGCTGCCGAAGCATGAACAACACGCCGAAAGTCACTTTCGTGTGTACTGGCCCCCTGAGGCAGTGATCTAGAATCGGCGCAATACTGTTTGCAAGCATTAAAACCGATCAAAGGCCCCTCGACCAATTTCAAGTGTTTCGATCATCGTTCATTCCAAGTATTCTACAGACTTTATTTCCAAGCCGGACACCATCCTATTTGGCGACAATCTCACTGCACACCCAGCCGCAGCTACTAGTGCCCTAAACTTTGGTCACTGTGGGGAACGCCGCCGCCGCCCAAGCACGAAAGAGAGCTCGCGATCGCAGATTCGCTGCAATAACCAAACACGCAAAACCCTTTGACGTAGGTCGGCAGCCAGAATTTCCATAATCACCGACACACGGCGACTCGGCGGAGTCCTTCGGTACGCGTCAGTGCCCAGGACGTCCGATCGTTGTTTTTGTCAGGGTCACGCGTCGAATAGAAGTACTACCGCTGGTCTTGGTCTGGGCTTACTTATGTCACAGCTTTCCCTTCCAGCAGGATCTCTGGTATTTATCTAACCAACACCTCTTTCCAACACTTCTGAGCACTTTTCTACAATCAACACATACCCCCTCAATTCGTTTTCAACACGAAGGATCTTCCTCCCCTGGAAAAAATTTCCACTGTCAAATAACCTTAAACATCACTCTGCATCTTCGGCTCTCCACCTCTCACCCCGAACAAGTGCCTGCCGTCTGTCATGGAATCTCCAAGGAAGGAATTGATGTCTGCCCTTTCGACGTGAGTCAGCAGGTCTGCACACCCTCAACTTCGTCTTGGTTGCTGATCAGGTCCAGACTTCACCTAGGTGGTAAATACTCTGATCTTACCGTCAAATGCAAATCTAGAGAATACAACGTCCATCGGGCAATCCTCTGTTCACGTTCCGGATTTTTCGATGGAGCTTGTAGCAACCATTTCCGGGAAGCCCAGACTGGAGTGATCGATCTGAGCGAGGAGGATGAAGAGGCGGTCGAGCACATGATCCACTGTAAGTCCCTGAAATTCGGATGCCTCGGGCTGGCTTGTACTGTCGGTGGTTGCTTTTCTTCTGCGCCACGATATGCAGGCCACTTCCTAGCCAATTCCTCTTTTCCTCGCACAATCTTACGAATGATTTAGACTTTTACCATCTGGATTATCTGGTCCCCGAAGAAGAAGATGAGCCAGCTTCTCCCGTCTTTCGTCACCGTGCCCAAGAGGCTCTCAGGCAACGACCGCAGAAGCTTGATCTGTCACACATTGTAGACCCTCTTTTTGCTCAGGCGGCTGCTTGCGCCCCACCCACACCGGTCACGCCGACCGAGACTGTCGATCCTCTTCCAAGCACCAGGCATGACTCGAGTGTCGAACGTTCACCGCGAGCAAAAAGTCCCAAGGGGAAGACCGGACTTCGAGGTGCTAATGCCGGTAACGCTTCAAGCTCTGGTTCCGAGAGCGAATCTGACGAGGACGAGGATGACGAGTACGAAACTGATGATTCGGATCTTCTTACACACACGCGTGTCTATGCATTGGCGGAGAAATACGATATTCCTGCCTTGAAGGCTCTCGCAAAAAGCAAATTCGAGATGGCCATGGCTTGCTATTACGACTCGCCAGAATTTGCCGATGCGATTGAGGAAGTTTACTGCTCCACCATCGACAGCGACCGTGGACTCCGGGACGTCGTTCTTCAAGCCTTCAGAAGCCATCCACAACTCGCCAGCACCCAGGACGTTTTTGGTGTTATCAAGCGCACTCCAACACTTGCATTTGAGCTCTGGAAGACTGAGAGAGGAATTCCGGTTTGAAGCAGGGTTTCGTTGACAGATGTCGTTACTCGAAGGTTGCACCGATCTTACCACTCACGCCAGGAAAACGACCCTTCCGTGTAGCATGGTTTTCGGACGATCATTTCTTGATAGTATGCCCACCATGAACACGCCCCGGCCCAACAGACATGCACAAGACTTTCTCTATGAGTCTGACATTCGAAAGCGTATTAACAACATGTGGTTGAGACGCATCGCTTGCATGGCCCATGGCGGCAGGGACGGTTGGCGACTTGCGAAAGAGGAGGGTGAGGTCTTGGCCTGGACACTGTACAGCCATCTTAGGCATTCAATGGTAAAAAATGGCGCTTGGGATGCACGATACCCATGGGATTTTCTGTTTCGGATTAGGAGTTATGGCCCATGAGTCTCATGCTCATTGAGCGCTGGGTGGCTGTGTTGCAAGGTGATTTTGTTTTCATGCATTACGAGCGTACCAATCGATTCTCACTGTTCACATGCAACACTCAAGATCTTTGCAGCAAAGGTGATGAACATGGTTTCAGGGGTTGCAGCCTTGCAGGATACCGACAACGGAAAGAATCCGCACTGCCTAATGCTGCAATAGGGTTGGTTCTGCAGTACCAACACAGCTTGCTCTGGCGGGCATTGCTCCGCTGTTGGTTCACCTCGAGCAGTGGAACCCTGTGCAAGGAACGATGGCTTCAGCGCTGACTGCTTCTCTGGCGCAGACTACCTCGACATGTCACACTCAGCGTCATGCGCACCACGAGCACAATCCACCCTTCGTTGTGCATTATTCGCTAGAAAACATTTCAACAGTGCGGGGTTCTGAAGATGAGGGGCATCATGTGTCACGCCCCTGCCGTTGAATTCTTCTTGCTTGCTTTCTACGCTGAACCTTCTGCAGGAGGTGCGGGAGATGCTGCCATTGGTAGGTCAACTTTATGTGCAGAAGAAAAATAAGCACGATACGTCGCGATCTCGTCACATCAAAGCAGACATTCGTGTTTCGTGGGAATAATTCGTCAGCTCAAAAAACAAAAACCTCTCTAAGCCACTTTTCCGAGTACGTGGTACTCCCATTGGCTTGCATGAAAATGGCTTGCGCCGCCCGTCCTTGCGTTGTTTCTCTGTCTCGACATCCTCTTCTTCTCGTTCTTAATGCCAAGGAAGAAGTACTCTGTCTTCGAAGGCGAAGAAACGGAGACCAAAGTCAAAAACCATACCGGACATTCCGAGAAAGCATATGCGGCATGGACAACAGAAGCTTCCCGACTCACCTGAAAAAACAGTACAGTACAAGTACTACATGATGTACTGCTCGAGCTTTCAGCCGGGCGCTCCGCGAGCTGAAGAAAAATATTTCTGAAACGATCGATTAAGCATGATGGCTGCTTGGACCTTGTGATTGCGACAACCTTGTTCAGCCATCTAACTATCAAGGCTTACTTCGGCACTTCGATGCTCCAATCACTCCCGCACCTCGAAATGCAACTGCGACGACGACAAACCCGGTCGCTGCAAGGCCTACATTGAGCCATTGAGCTGCGTGCAGACCCTGCAGGTAAGCATGGTCTCCAACATTGCCTTCGACATCCACCGCGTTTGATCCTTCCCGTCTGCTCTGCACAGCGACTTGAATGGCAGTGCCAATGGCCAGACCGATAGCTCGTCCGATCTGGCCCAGTGCGTTGACAAGGCCACCGCCAAGGGCTTGATCCTCGGGCGGTAGATCTGAAGAAAGGCACCAGTTAGCATGTTTCTGAGCGCAGTCTGAGCCACGACGCTTCGCAATTGAAATTGAGTTCATGCAAGGCAACAAGCGAAGCGCGATTCATTACGATGGAATAGTCTTGTATGCCATGGTCGTAGAAGGTTTGACTCACTATGTGCGACAATAAGGAGCAATGAAGGGAATAAGGTGTCTGCTCCGAACACGGCTAAGCACATGGCGGGAAAGCCATAAGCCCAGTACGTCTCATCGGGGCGTATTGGAACCGCCTTTGCGAAGTTCAGTTAGCATGTTTCTCGTGTAGAACAACAATGTATGTCGCCGTTGTTCAGAGGCAAAATTCCGAAGACAGCATTGTGCGCGATTCTCGAAGTTTTTCTCGACAGCTGCAGCAGTGTGGCCACTTTTGAAAAACAAAGTCAATCATACGTACCATAAGTCTAGTCTTGTCAGCTTTTGAATCCGAAAGAGAACGAATTACCATGCAGGACTTACAAGTTTGCCAATCCTACACAAGCCATCCCCCACATGAGCAACAGATTGATTCGAACACGAGCTAAGATTTGTGAAGTCACAAAGACCGTCATGATGCCAACGACGCCTGTTGGTATGAATCGAAGGGTAGTCTGAATGGCATCAAGCCCTAGAAATTCCTGGTAGAAATATGTCGAGAAGATCAAGTAGTTGTTGAAGGAGGCGAAGAACACGAACATGGCTAAACAGGCCGCCGAAACCTTCAGACGTTTGAATAGTGTCACCTTCATTAGAGGCCTTCGTTCGGTGCGCTTTTCCAGGTAAAGCTGCCAGAACACAAATGTGACGATGAAGAGGATTGACAAAACGATCAATACCGGGATGTAGGGCTTGCTCCAGCCTACGATGTTGCCCTCGGCCATGGCAAAAAGCAATACCAGTACGCCCACCGTAACCAGGAAGGCTCCGATCCAATCAACGGCATTTTTCAGGTCAGAACTTGGTTGTGGTGGTGGCTGAGGGATGATAAAAAAGCCTGCAACTGTCACGATAAAAGCCATGATCGAAAGAATCCAGAATATCCACCTCCAGGAAGCATATTGGGCAACGAGGCCGCCCAAGAGATTGCCCATGACGCTACCCATAGGAGCACCCGAAGCGTAGAAAGAGAAAGCATAGGTTCTGGCATTACTGTCAGGGGGAAACGTGGTTGACAGAAGACCTATGGCGGTGGGAACATTGGCGGCCGCGCCGAGTCCCTGAAGTCCACGAAGAAGATCGAATGCAATCTCGTTCTTTACAAAAGGATTGACAAGGGTAAGGATAGCGACCCATAACGATCCGAGGATAAAGATAGGCCTTTTGCCATACACATCTGCCAGTCTACCCCATAACAGGAGGAAACAGCCAAAGGATAACGAATATGCCGATACAATCCATTGCTGTCTGGCTGCGGGAATGTCCAGTGCTTTGCCAATGGTTGGCAGCACGATGACGACAGCTTGGACCGTGAGTGTGTTGAGGAAAGCTGCCTGTTTCAAGGTCAGTGACTGCTTGGATTGACACTAGGCGTCAGGAACGAACTCCAGTCAAAGTAATCACAAGGGCAATGGTGCGAGCCTTTGGAAGAGGCGGTGACGAACTTGTGCCATGCTCTGGCTGCTCAGTCAGGTGTATGCTTTCTTCTTTCATCTCTCGCTCGACACGGTCTGCTGGCGTCAACTGCTCCGCCGGGAGCGGGGTGCAGACACTCCTGATCTCTTTCTCAGCCATAACAAATATACCAGAAGGCCATCTAATGATAGCAGAAAATAGCAAGAAAAGATGATCACCACATTGCGCAAGATTCTCTAGGAAGAAAAAGCTCTCTGCGCGTTTGTGGAACGACAGGCGCGAGCGAGGTGGCAGGAGTTGATTGGAGTTGTTGGATACGTCGGACCTAAGCGACGGCAGTTATAACGGGAGGCGCAAGAATTCGGGGTCCCCGAAGACGACTTGTGAAGTCCAGGGTGTGGAGTAGTCTGCAAGTACGAAGGCTAGATTCATATTCTGTTCATTTGCCCATCATCTTTGTTATGCTCGAGGTCAGAAGGATCCTTTTGCTTTCGATTTTGAGTCTCAATGACTGCGTTATAAGAATGCACATAGCCTTGAATCAAGAGGTGCATCCAAGGAGACTTCGTGGGACTGTCACTCTCGATAAGGACCTTTCAGACTTCAAAAGTTCTTTTCTCATGCCTTGACTTGCCAACTTCGATATCCCGAACAACACATCATTTTCGAACGGCTTGCGAAGCTTGTATTTGAATGACTGTGAAGAGTGCCCAATGCTTCATGTTGTCAAAAGCCTCAAATAGAAACTCTACTCTTCGGCACTTCGATCCGTCGGACGGACATGAGCACTCTAACTCCGTGGTCTAGAGCTCATCTGTTAAATATGATGTAACGCACTGGTAAGGAGATAAAACAATCAACTGCCGGTAAACAGATCTTGCCTTCTTGAATCTTCATATCACAAGCAGAAACGAAAATGCCTTTCAACTACAACAAAGTACTCGTCCTTGGTGCCACATCTGGTATCGGCTGGGCTCTCGCCAGCAAGTTGGTCGAGAATGGCACTTCGGTCATCGTTACCGGCCGTCGACAAGAGAAGTTGGACGAGTTTGTCGCTCAGCATGGCAAAGAGAAGGCCGAGGCTGTCCAATTCGACATCACACAGTTGGACAAGATCCCCAGCTTCGTCAAAGACCTTATGGAAAGCCATCCCGATATCGACAGCATCTTCCTCAACTCTGGTATCCAGAGAGGATTCGATTTCTCTAAGCCTGAGAGCATCGACCTCAGCACAGTCTCGGAAGAGATGAACACCAACTACATCTCGTATATCCACTTGGTCACCGCATTCACCCCGTATCTCCAAAAACAGAGCAAGCAGACCTCTTTCATCTTCACAACATCTGGATTGGCTTTGGTAAGTAGAAAAACAATTTGGCACGAAGTCATGGTCCATTGAGGTGCAAAACCTTTCGTTTTTCATGTCTTGCGTTGAGAAGACTGGACCACGACGATTGGAAAGAGGCCCATAAGGATTAAAATTGAACAACAGACTAACCAGGTCAAAGGTACCCTTGATCAGATGCCCCAACTACTGTGCATCCAAGGCAGCGCTGCATCATTTCATTCTGGTGCTCCGAGAGCAGCTGAAGAAAGGCCCTGGCAACATCCAGGTCATCGAGATCTTTCCTCCTGCAGTACAGACGGAGCTGCACGATGAGAAGCACCAACCGGACATCAAGAACGGTGGACAGATCGGCATGCCTCTCAAGGAGTTTACCGATGCGACATGGGCTGGCCTGGCAGCAGGCAAGGACCAGATCCCGGTTGGCATGTCCGAGGGATCCTTCAACGGGTGGGAGCAGGAGAGGCAGAAAGCATTCCACGGTATGAATGCTCACATAGCCAAGATGATGGCACAAAGCTCTCAATAGAGGCAGCATGTAGAAGCAGCCGAGACAAGGATAGAAAATATAAATGACACCAAGACGAGGTGACGTTGCAAGAGGCTTGGCCAGGCCACATGCATGTGAAACAACGCGACGACTTCTTCCCGTTAATATATAATAAGCAAACTCCGTCTTCTCTCGTTCAAGCAAGGTCAAGTGCCCAACAGAATTTCAACCATGGCTCCGCTCGAAGAAATGCAAATCGCCCAACTGAACCGCTCGATCCGAACAATCAAAGCGGTACGGAAGCAGCGAAGCGTCCAAACAGCCAAGGAATACGACTGACGATTGAGCAGGAACTCGAGTACTTGTGCGACGCATCTGTCATTACACCACAGCAGCTGTCGTCGCTGCTGTCACAGATTCCGGCTCAGACTGCTCTGCATGCGCCCCTGTCCGTCGGCGCTCTGCCTGGCGCCATTCCCGCCAACAATGCCGCCCCTACAGCGCCCATGGCCAACCTGAACATCAACAACAGAGACGACGAAAAGAAGCAACCAAACTCTTTCTACCAGCCCTCGCCAGCACCTACCCCTGCTCCTCCTCCGGCCTATGCTGCACCACCTCCGTCCATGCCCCCGCTTGCCCAGGCCACCGCTCTTTACGCATACAATGGCACCGATCCGGGCGATCTCGAGCTCCAGCCCAACGACCACATCAACGTCACCGAATACATGAATGCCGAGTGGTGGAAGGGTCGTTCGTCACGCACCGGTCAGGAAGGCATCTTCCCTCGCTCATACGTCCGTGTCATTGAGAACACACTTCCGCAGTCTGCACCTACAAACTACGGCAACATGCCTCTTGAGGTCAGCGGCCAGGGTGACGGTAGTGGAAAGGTGCCTTCGAAGGGTGAGGAGATGGGCAAGAAGTTTGGCAAGAAGGTATACAAGTTCTGTCGCCCACGCTTTCTCCGATTTACTGATCTTGTCGTAGCTTGGAAACGCTGCCATCTTTGGTGCTGGTGCTACAATCGGTGGCAACATTGTCAACTCCATCTTCTAGTCGGTCGGTTGCAGAGCATTTTGCTGGGACATTGATTTATAATGTTTGGCGTTGGGGATTCGAATTGTTTTGGTTCTATCATATCACAAACCACACTTCAGTCTGCGTCTTTTTTGCGTCCATCATCAAATCATGAAAGTCATTCTGAGCGGTTGCCTGGAGAGTGTGAATCTATCGAATTGAGATGTGTATATACTCGTGGGGTATCTTGAGAGGAGTGAAACATATGTACATGGCGGCTGATCGCCTATCGACTTTGCTCGACCGGCTCAGTCTTTTCTCAGGATTCAACTTTTTGTGTCGTCTGTTCTTGTCCAGAGGGGCTGGCCTCTTCGGCGGCTGCGACACTCGTGTCTGGACTTTGTTTAGGGGGTCCATCTGTCTTGTTGTTGTTGTCGTCGTCGTCGCTGCCGCTGCCGTCATCCAGAGCAGGTGGCTCGTACTTGGACTTGAGTCGGTCGAGCTCTGATTGGAGGCTGACTATCTGGCGAGTGTGTTCTTCCAAAGCCTCGAGACGGTCGTCGATGCCTTCTCTTCGGGTGTTTTCCTTCCTCCTTGACCTCCACTGGTCCCAGACGAGCAAGCCAACGGCAACGCCAAAGATGAAGGACTCGGAGAGGAAGTTTGCGCCTAGCTCGATCGCCCTCGATTCGGAAAGTGGCCGGATCCTAGGCTGCGGCGGGGCTTTTGATTGCTTGTCTTTGAGGTCTGCTGCGGCCTGGTCATCTGCCTTTTGCTGGGCTTCGGTCTTGACGGTGGGAGTCTCTGACTGTCTCTTTTTGGCGGCAGCCTCGGCGGCTTCTCGAGCGTGCATGCGTTCTTGTGCAGCGGCGTCGTGCAAGATGCCCAGCCGCATGCGCATGTCTATACGGTGCAGGCCTTGGGCAAAGCCGACGCAATATCTACGGAACGTGTCATGTTCTCTGGCCGACTGCTTGATGCGGTTCTGCGCAGCGTCAGCGTCGTCTTGGGTGGTGTCGGACGAGGAAGGCGGAATTTACTCCTATGGGTTTGGCGACTGTGCGGATGACGAGCGAGGCGAGCTTGAAGGTCAGCGACATTGACAAAAAGCTGTTCGAAAAGCGAAGATGTGGTTGGCCATGACGCAGGACAAGCAGCTGCCTGGCCGGCAGCGTTGGTTGGTTGCTTGGTGGTCGCGGCGCTCGGCGGGCGTCGGTTGCCGTGCCGAACGCGTGCGTAAACAAAATAACAGACCAAAGCTTCCGTCGTTGCTTCTCTGCCACAAGCGACTCGACGACCAGCCATCCACCAGCATTCTACTCTCAGCAGATACTAGCCATGTCTGTCCACGCGGAGCCTCCGCCCTCGATAGTCTCGGAGCCCCATGGAATCAACTATGCCACGGCCAACCAACTCGGCAAGGGCGGCTTTGCCATTTGCTTCAAGGCAGAGCGCCTCGACCGCAGCACGCCCACCGGCCATCTGGTCGCCCTCAAGATTGTCAAGTCCAGGATGGAGCCCGCGAAACTGGCACAAAAGGTGCGACCCT